>CAWUDS030000635.1:0-24999 GCA_963859935.3 Lathyrus sativus | reverse complement strand
ATTCCGGTTATTACGTTGAGCGTTCAGGCTCAGGTCAGTTTCGTTGGGTATCCAGACTCCGGTTATTACGTTGATCGTTCAGGCTCCGGTCAGTTTTGTTGGGTATCCAGACTTAGGTTATTACATTTAGTGTTCAGGCTCCGGTCAGTTTTGTTGGGTATCCAGACTACGGTTATTACGTTGATCGTTCAGGCTCCGGTCATTTTCGTTGACTATTCAGACTCTGGTTATTACGTTGAGCGTTCAGGCTCCGGTCGGTTTAGTTGAGTATCCAGATTCCGGTTATTACGTTCAGTGTTCAGGCTCCGGTCAGTTTCATTGAGTATCCAGACTCCGGTTATTACGTTGAGCGTTCAGGCTCCGGTCAGTTTCGTTGGGTATCTAGACTCCGATTATTACGTTGATCGTTCAGGCTCCGGTCAGTTTTGTTGAGTATCCAGACTCCGGTTATTACGTTGAGCGTTCAGGCTCCGGTCAGTTTCGTTGGGTATCCAGAATCCGGTTATTACGTTAATCGTTCAGTCTCATGTCAGTTTCATTGAGTATCCCGACTCTGGTTATTACGTTGAGCGTTCAGGCTCCGGTCAATTTCGTTGGGTATCCAGAAACAGGTTATTACGTTGAGCGTTCAGGTTCCAGTCATTTTTGTTGAGTATCCAGATTCCGGTTATTATGTTGAGCATTCAGGCTCCGGTCAGTTTAGTTGGGTATCCAAACTCCGGTTATCACGTTGAGCGTTCAGGCTCCGTTCATTTTCATTGAGTATCCAGACTCTGGTTATTAGGTTTAGGGTTCAGACTCCGGTCATTTTCATTGAGTATCTAGACTCATGTCATTACGTTGAGCGTTCAGGCTCCGATCATTTTCGTTGAGTATCCAGACTCCGGTCAATACGTTGAGCGTTCAGGCTCCAGTCATTTTCATTGAGTATCCAGACTCCGGTCATTACATTAAGCGTTCAGGATCCAATCATTTTCGTTGAGTATCATAACTCCGGTTATTACGTTGAGCGATCATGCTCCGGTCAAATTCGTTGAGTATCCAGACTCTAGTTATTACGTCGAGCGTTTAGGCTACGGTCAGTTTTGTTGGGTATCCAGACTCCGGTTATTACATTGAGCGTTCAGGCTCTAATCAGTTTCGTTGAGTATCCAGACTCCGGTTCTTACGTTGCGCGTTCAGGCTCCGGTCAGTTTTGTTGGGTATCCAGACTCCAGTTATTACGTTGAGCGTTCAGGCTCCGGTCAGTTTTGTTGAGTATCCAGATTCTGATTATTACATTGAGCATTCAGGCTCCGGTCAGTTTCGTTGGGTTTCCAGACTCCGATTATTACGTTGAGCATTCAGGCACCGATCATTTTCGTTGAGTATCCAGACTTCAGTTATTACGTTGAGCATTCAGGCTCTAGTCAGTTTCTTTGAGTATCCAGATTCCGGTTATTTCGTTTAGCGTTCAGGCTCCGGTCAGTTTTGTTGGGTATCAAGACACCGGTTATTACGTTGAGCGTTCAGGTTCCGATCATTTTCATTGGCTATCCAGACTCCGTTTATTACGTTGATCGTTCTGTCTCTGGTCAGTTTCGTTGAGTATCCAGATTTCAGTTATTACGTTGAACGCTCAGGCCCCAGTCAGTTTCGTTAGATATCCATACTCCGGTTATTACGTTGAGCGTTCAGGCTCCGGTCATTTTCGTTGAGTATCCAGACTCTAGTTATTACGTTGAGCGTTCAGGCTCCGGTCAGTTTCGTTGAGTATCCAGATTCCCATTATTACATTGAGCGTTTAGGCTCCGGTCAGTTTCGTTGGTTATCCAGACTCCAGTTATTACGTTGAGCGTTCAGGCTCCAGTCATTTTCGTTGAGTATCCAGACTCCGGTTATTAAGTTGAGCGTCAGGCTCCGATCATTTTCGTTGAGTATCCAGACTCCGGTTATTACAATGAGCGTTCAGGTTCCAGTCATTTTCGTTGAGTATCCAGACTCCGGTTATTACGTTGAGGGTTCAGACTCCGGTCATTTTCGTTGAGTATCTAGACTCCTGTCATTACGTTGAGCGCTCAGGCTCCGATCATTTTCGTTAAGTATGCATACTCCGGTCAATACGTTGAGCTTTCAGGCTTCGGTCATTTTCGTTGAGTATCCAGACTCCGTTCATTACATTGAGCTATTAGGATCCAGTCATTTTCGTTGAGTATCATAACTCCATGTATTACGTTGAGCGTTCAGGATCCGGTCAGTTTTGTTGAGTATCTAGACTCCAGCTATTACATTGAGCGTTCAGTCTCTGGTCAGTTTCATTGGGTATCCAGACTCCGGTGATTATGTTGATCGTTCAGGCTCTAGTTATTTTCGTTGAGTATCCAGACTTCGGTCATTATGTTGAGCGTTCAGGATCCAGTCATTTTCGTTGAGTTTCATAACTCCGGTTATTACGTTGAGCGATCAGGCTCTGGTCAGTTTCGTCGAGTATCCAGACTCCAGTTATTACGTTGAGAGTTTAGGCTCCGGTCAGTTTCGTTGGGTATCCAGACTCTGGTTATTACGTTGAGCGTACAGGCTCCAATCAGTTTCGTTGAGTATCCAGACTCCAGTTATTATGTTGCGTGTTCAGGCTCCGGTCAGTTTCGTTGGGTATCCAGACTCCAGTTATTACGTTGAGCGTTCAGGCTCCAGTCAGTTTCATTGGGTATCCAAATTCCGGTTATTACGTTGAGCATTCAGGATCCAGTCATTTTCGTTGAGTATCATAACTCTGGTTATTACATTGAGCGTTCAGGCTCCGGTCAGTTTCGTTGAGTATCCAAATTCCGGTTATTACGTTGAGCGTTCAGGCTCCGGTCAGTTTCGTTGGGTATCCAGACTCCGATTATTATGTTGATCGTTCAGGCTCCGGTCAGTTTCGTTGGGTATCCAGACTCAGGTTATTACATTGAGTGTTCAGGCTCCGGTCAGTTTTGTTGAGTATCCAGACTACGGTTATTATGTTGATCGTTCAGGCTGCGGTCATTTTCGTTGACTATTCAGACTCTGGTTATTACGTTGAGCGTTCAGGCTCTGGTCGGTTTAGTTGAGTATCCAGATTCCGGTTATTACGTTAAGCGTTCAGGCTCCGGTCAGTTTCGTTGAGTATCCAGACTCCGGCTATTACGTTGTGCGTTCAGGCTCCGGTCAGTTTCGTTGGGTATCCAGACTCCGGTTATTACGTTGATCGTTCAGTCTCATGTCAGTTTCGTTGAGTATCCAGACTCCGGTTATTACGTTTAGCGTTTAGGCTCCGGTAAGTTTCGTTGGGTATCCAGAAACAGGTTATTACGTTGAGCGTTCAGGATCCAGTCATTTTTGTTGAGTATCCAGATTCCGGTTATTATGTTGAGCATTCAGGCTCCAGTCATTTTCATTGAGTATCCAGACTCCGGTTATTAGGTTTAGGGTTTAGACTCCGGTCATTTTCATTGAGTATCTAGACTCATGTCATTACGTTGAGCGTTCAGGCTCCGATCATTTTCGTTGAGTATCCAGACTCCAGACAATACGTTGAGCGTTCAGGCTCCAGTCATTTTCGTTGAGTATCCAAACTTCGGTGATTACATTAAGCGTTCAGGATCCAATCATTTTCGTTGAGTATCATAACTCCGGTTATTACGTTGAGCGATCATGCTCCGGTCAAATTCGTTGAGTATCCAGACTCCAGTTATTACGTTGAGCGTTTAGGCTACGGTCAGTTTTGTTGGGTATCCAGACTCCGGTTATTACATTGAGCGTTCAGGCTCCAATCAGTTTTGTTGAGTATCCAGACTCCGGTTATTACGTTGCGCGTTCAGGCTCCGGTTAGTTTTGTTGGGTATCCAGACTCCAGTTATTACGTTGAGCGTTCAGGCTCCTGTCAGTTTCATTGAGTATCCAGATTCCTATTATTACATTGAGCATTCAGGCTCCGGTCAGTTTCGTTGGGTATCCAGACTCCGATTATTACGTTGAGCATTCAGGCACCGATCATTTTCGTTGAGTATCCAGACTCCGGTTATTACGTTGATCATTCAGGCTCCAGTCAGTTTCGTTGAGTATCCAGATTCCGGTAATTTCGTTGAGCGTTCAGGCTCCGGTCAGTTTTGTTGGGTATCAAGACACCGGTTATTACGTTGAGCGTTCAGGTTCCGATCATTTTCATTGGGTATCCAGACTCCATTTATTACGTTGATCGTTCTGTCTCCGGTCAGTTTCGTTGAGTATCCAGACTTCAGTTATTACGTTGAACGTTCAGGCTCCAGTCAGTTTCGTTAGATATCCATACTTCGGTTATTACGTTGAGCGTTCAGGCTCCAGTCATTTTCGTTGAGTATCCAGACTCTAGTTATTACGTTGAGCGTTCAGGCTCCGGTCAGTTTCGTTGAGTATCCAGATTCCGATTATTACATTGAGCGTTTAGGCTCTGGTCAGTTTCGTTGGTTATCCAGACTCCAGTTATTACGTTGAGCTTTCAGGCTCCGGTCATTTTCGTTGAGTATCCAGACTCCGGTTATTAAGTTGAGCGTCAGGCTCCAATCATTTTCGTTGAGTATCCAGACTCCGGTTATTACATTGAGCGTTCAGGTTCCGGTCATTTTCGTTGAGTATCCAGACTCCGGTTATTACGTTGAGGGTTCAGACTCCGGTCATTTTCGTTGAGTATCTAGACTCCTGTCATTACGTTGAGCGCTCAGGCTCCGATCATTGTCGTTGAGTATGCATACTCCGGTCAATACGTTGAGCTTTCAGGCTCCGGTCATTTTCGTTGAGTATCCAGACTGCGTTCATTACATTGAGCTATTAGGATCCAGTCATTTTCGTTGAGTATCATAACTTCATGTATTACGTTGAGCGTTTAGGATTCGGTCAGTTTCATTGAGTATCTAGACTCCAGCTATTACATTGAGCGTTCCGGCTCCGGTCAGTTTCGTTGGGTATCCAGACTCCGGTGATTATGTTGATCGTTCAGGCTCTAGTTATTTTCGTTGAGTATCCAGACTTCGGTCATTACGTTGAGCATTCAGGATCCAGTCATTTTCGTTGAGTATCATAACTCCGGTTATTACGTTGAGCGATCAGGCTCCGGTCAGTTTCGTCGAGTATCCAGAATCCAGTTATTACGTTGAGCGTTTAGGCTCCGGTCAGTTTCGTTGGGTATCCAGACTCCGGTTATTACGTTGAGCGTTCAGGCTCCAATCAGTTTCGTTGAGTATCCAGACTCCGGTTATTATGTTGCGCGTTCAGGCTCCGGTCAGTTTCGTTGGGTATCCATACTCCAGTTATTACGTTGAGCGTTCAGGCTCCAGTCAGTTTCATTGGGTATCCAAATTCCGGTTATTACGTTGAGCATTCAAGATCCAGTCATTTTCGTTGAGTATCATAACTCTGGTTATTACATTAAGCGTTCAGGCTCCGGTCAGTTTCGTTGAGTATCCAGACTCCGGTTATTACGTTGATCGTTCAGGCTCCGATCATTTTCATTGAGTATCCAGACTCTGGTTATTACGTTCAGCGTTCAGGCTCCGGTCAGTTTCGTTGAGTATCTAGATTCCGGTTATTACGTTGAGCGTTCAGGCTCCGGCAGTTTCGTTGGGTATCCAGACTCCAGTTATTACGTTGATCGTTCAGGCTCCGGTCAGTTTCGTTGGGTATCCAGACTCAGGTTATTACATTGAGTGTTCAGGCTACGGTCAGTTTTGTTGGGTATCCAGACTACGGTTATTACGTTGATCGTTCAGGCTCCGGTCATTTTCGTTGACTATCCAGACTCTGGTTATTACGTTGAGCGTTCAGGCTCCGGTCGGTTTAGTTGAGTATCCAGATTCCGGTTATTACGTTGAGCGTTCAGGCTCCGGTCAGTTTTGTTGAGTATCCAGACTCCGATTATTACGTTGAGCGTTCAGGCTCCGGTCAGTTTCGTTGGGTATCTAGACTCCGATTATTACGTTGATCGTTCAGGCTCCGGTCAGTTTTGTTGAGTATCCAGACTCCGGTTATTACGTTGAGCGTTCAGGCTCCGGTCAGTTTCCTTGGGTATCCAGACTCCGGTTATTACGTTGATCATTCAATCTCATGTCAGTTTCGTTGAGTATCCAGACTCCGGTTATTACGTTGAGCGTTCAGGCTCCGGTCAGTTTCGTTGGGTATCCAGAAACAGGTTATTACGTTAAGCGTTCAGGTTCCGGTCATTTTTGTTGAGTATCTAGATTCCGGTTATTATGATGAGCATTCAGCCTCCGGTCAGTTTAGTTGAGTATCCAAACTCCGGTTATCACGTTGAGCGTTCAGGCTCCGGTCATTTTCATTGAGTATCCAGACTCCGGTTATTAGGTTTAGGGTTCAGACTCGGTCATTTTCATTGAGTATCTATACTCATGTCATTACGTTGAGCATTCAGGCTCCGATCATTTTCGTTGAGTATCCAGACTCCGGTTAATACGTTGAGCGTTCAGGCTCCAGTCATTTTCGTTGAGTATCCAGACTCCGGTCATTACATTGAGCGTTCAGGATCCAATCATTTTCGTTGAGTATCATAACTCCGGTTATTACGTTGAGCGATCATGCTCCGGTCAAATTCGTTGAGTATCCAGACTCCAGTTATTACGTTGAGCGTTTAGGCTACGGTCAGTTTTGTTGGGTATCCAGACTCCGGTTATTACATTGAGCGTTCAGGCTCCAATCAGTTTCGTTGAGTATCCAGACTCCGGTTATTACGTTGCGCGTTCAGGCTCCAGTCAGTTTTGTTGGGTATCCAGACTCCAGTTATTACGTTGAGCGTTCAGGCTCCGGTCAGTTTCGTTGAGTATCCAGATTCCAATTATTACATTCAGCATTCAGGCTCCGGTCAGTTTCGTTGGGTATCCAGACTCCGATTATTACGTTGAGCATTCAGGCACCGATCATTTTAGTTGAGTATCCAGACTCCGGTTATTACGTTGAGCATTCAGGCTCCAGTCAGTTTTGTTGAGTATCCAGATTCCAGTTATTTCGTTGAGCGTTCAGGCTCCGGTCAGTTTTGTTGGGTATCAAGACACCGGTTATTACGTTGATCGTTCAGGTTCCGATCATTTTCATTGGGTATCCAGACTCCGTTTATTACGTTGTTCGTTCTGTCTCCGGTCAGTTTCGTTGAGTACCCAGACTTCAGTTATTACGTTGAACGCTCAGGCTCCAGTCAGTTTCGTTAGATATCCATACTCCGGTTATCACGTTGAGCGATCATGCTCCGGTCAAATTCGTTGAGTATCTAGACTCCAGTTATTACGTTGAGCGTTTACGCTACGGTCAGTTTTGTTAGGTATCTAGACTCTGGTTATTACATTGAGCGTTCAGGCTCCAATCAGTTTCGTTGAGTATCCAGACTCCGGTTATTACGTTGCGCGTTCAGGCTCCAGTCAGTTTTGTTGGGTATCCAGACTCCAGTTATTACGTTGAGCGTTCAGGATCCAGTCAGTTTCGTTGAGTATCCAGATTCCGATTATTACATTGAGCATTCAGGCTCCGGTCAGTTACGTTGAGCGTTCAGGTTCTGATCATTTTCATTGGGTATCCAGACTCCGTTTATTACGTTGAACGTTCGGTCTCCGGTCAGTTTCGTTGAGTATCCAAACTTCAGTTATTATGTTGAACGTTCAGGATCCAGTCAGTTTCGTTAGATATCCATACTCCGGTTATAACGTTGAACGTTCAGGCTCCGGTCATTTTTGTTGAGTATCCAGACTCTAGTTATTACGTTGAGCGTTCAGGCTCCGGTCAGTTTCATTGAGTATCCAGATTTTGATTATTAAGTTGAGCATTTAGGCTCCGGTCAGTTTCGTTGGTTATCCAGACTCCAGTTATTACGTTGAGCGTTCAGGCTCCGGTCATTTTCGTTGAGTATCCAGACTACGGTTATTACATTGAGCGTTCAGGATCCAATCATTTTCGTTGAGTATCATAACTCCGGTTATTACGTTGAGCGATCATGCTCCGGTCAAATTCGTTGAGTATCCTGACTCCAGTTATTACGTTGAGCGTTTAGGCTACGGTCAGTTTTGTTGGGTATCCAGACTCCGGTTATTACATTGAGCGTTCAGGCTCCAATCAGTTTCGTTGAGTATCCAGACTCCGGTTATTACGTTGCGCGTTCAGGCTCCAGTCAGTTTTGTTGGGTATCAAGACACCGGTTATTACATTGAGCGTTTAGGTTCTGATCATTTTCATTGGGTATCCTGACTCCGTTTATTACGTTGATCGTTCTGTCTCCGGTCAGTTTCGTTGAGTATCCAGACTTCAGTTATTACGTTGAACGTTCAGGATCCAGTCAATTTCGTTAGATATCCACACTCCGGCTATTACGTTGAGCGTTCAGGCTCCAGTCATTTTCGTTGAGTATCCAGACTCTAGTTATTACGTTGAGCGTTCAGGCTCCGGTCAGTTTCGTTGAGTATCCAGATTCCGATTATTAAGTTGAGCATTTAGGCTCCGGTCAGTTTCGTTGGTTATCCAGACTCCAGTTATTACGTTGAGCGTTCAGGCTCCGGTCATTTTCGTTGAGTATCCAGACTCCGGTCATTACATTGAGCGTTCAGGATCCAATCACTTTCGTTGAGTATCATAACTCTGGCTATTACGTTGAGCGATCATGCTCCGGTCAAATTCGTTGAGCGTTCAGGATCCAATCACTTTTGTTGAGTATCCAGATTCCGGTTATTTCGTTGAGCGTTCAGGCTCCGCTCAGTTTTGTTGGGTATCAAGACACCGGTTATTACGTTGAGCGTTCAGGTTCTGATCATTTTCATTGGGTATCCAGATTCCGTTTATTACGTTGATCGTTCTGTCTCCGGTCAGTTTCGTTGAGTATCCAGACTTCAGTTATTACGTTGAACGTTCAGGATCCAGTCAGTTTCGTTAGATATCCATACTCTGGTTATTACGTTGAGCGTTCAGGCTCCGGTCATTTTCGTTGAGTATCCAGACTCTAGTTATTACGTTGAGCGTTCAGGCTCCGGTCAGTTTCGTTGAGTATCCAGATTCCGATTATTAAGTTGAGCGTTTAGGCTCCGGTCAGTTTCGTTGGTTATCCAGACTCCAGTTATTACGTTGAGCGTTCAGGCTCCGGTCATTTTCGTTGAGTATCCAGACTACGGTTATTAAGTTGAGTGTCAGGCTCCGATCATTTTCGTTGAGTATCCAGACTCCGGTTATTACATTGAGCGTTAAGGTTCTGGTCATTTTCTTGAGTATCCAGACTCCGGTTATTACGTTGAGGGTTCAGACTCCGGTCATTTTCGTTGAGTATCTAGACTCCTGTCATTACGTTGAGCGCTCAGGCTCCGATCATTTTCGTTGTGTATACATACTACGGTCAATACGTTGAGCTTTCAGGCTCCGGTCATTTTCGTTGAGTATCCAGACTCTGTTCATTACATTGAGCTATTAGGATCCAGTCATTTTCGTTGAGTATCATAACTCCATGTATTACGTTGAGCGTTCAGGATCCGGTCAGTTTCGTTGAGTATCTAGACTCCAGCTATTACATTGAGCGTTCAGGCTCCGGTCAGTTTCGTTGGGTATCCAGACTCCGGTGATTATGTTGATCGTTCAGGCTCCAGTTATTTTCGTTGAGTATCCAGACTTCGGTCATTACGTTGAGCGTTCAGGATCCATTCATTTTCGTTGAGTATCATAACTTCGGTTATTACGTTGAGCGATCAGGCTCCGGTCAGTTTCGTCGATTATCCAGACTCCAGTTATTACGTTGAGCGTTTAGGCTCCGGTCAGTTTCGTTGGGTATCCAGACTCCGGTTATTACGTTGAGCGTTCAGGCTCCAATCAGTTTCGTTGAGTATCCAGACTCTGGTTATTATGTTGCGTGTTCAGGCTCTGGTCAGTTTCGTTGGGTATCCCGACTCCAGTTATTACGTTGACCGTTCAGGATCGGTCAGTTTCGTTGAGTATCCAGATTCCGGTTATTACATTGAGCGTTCAGGCTCCGGTCAGTTTTGTTGGGTATCCAGACTCCGATTATTACGTTGAGCGTTCAGGCACCGGTCATTTTCGTTGAGTATCCAAACTCCGGTTATTACATTGAGCATTCAGGCTCCAGTCAGTTTCGTTCAGTATCTAGATTCCGGTTATTTCATTGAGCGTTCAGGCTCCGGTCAATTTCGTTGGATATCAAGACACCGGTTATTACGTTGAGCGTTCAGGCTCCGGACAGTTTCATTGGGTATCTAGACTCCGTTTATTACGTTGATCGTTCTGTCTCCGGTCAGTTTCGTTGAGTATCCACACTCCAGTTATTACGTTGAACGTTCAGGCGCCATTCAGTTTCGTTAGATATCCAAACTCCGGTTATTACGTTGAGCGATCAGGCTCCGGTCAGTTTCGTCGAGTATCCAGACTCCACTTATTACGTTGAGCGTTCAGGCTCCAGTCAGTTTCATTGGGTATCCAAATTCCGGTTATTACGTTGAGCATTCAGGATCCAGTCATTTTCGTTGAGTATCATAACTCTGGTTATTACATTGAGCGTTCAGGCTCCGGTCAGTTTCGTTGCGTATCCAGACTCCGGTTATTACGTTGATCATTCAGGCTCCGATCATTTTCATTGAGTATCCAGACTCTGGTTATTACGTTCAGCGTTCAGGCTCCGGTCAGTTTCGTTGAGTATCTAGATTCTGGTTATTACGTTGAGTGTTCAGGCTCCGGCAGTTTCGTTGGGTATCCAGACTCCGGTTATTACGTTGATCGTTCAGGCTCCGGTCAGTTTCGTTGGGTATCCAGACTCAGGTTATTACATTGAGTGTTCAGGCTCCGGTCAGTTGTGTTGGGTATCCAGACTACGGTTATTACGTTGATCGTTCAGGCTCCGGTCATTTTCGTTGACTATCCAGACTCTGGTTATTACGTTGAGCGTTCAGGCTCCGGTCGGTTTAGTTGAGTATCCAGATTCCGGTTATTACGTTGAGCGTTCAGGCTCCGGTCAGTTTCGTTGAGTATCCAGACTCCGATTATTACGTTGAGCGTTCAGGCTCCGGTCAGTTTCGTTGGGTATCTAGACTCCGATTATTACGTTGATCGTTCAGGCTTCGGTCAGTTTTGTTGAGTATCCAGACTCCGGTTATTACGTTGAGCGTTCAGGCTCCGGTCAGTTTCGTTGGGTATCCAGACTCCGGTTATTACGTTGATCGTTCAGTCTCATGTCAGATTCGTTGAGTATCCAGACTCCGGTTATTACGTTGAGCGTTCAGGCTCCGGTCAGTTTCGTTGGGTATCCAGAAACAGGTTATTACGTTGAGCGTTCAGGTTCCGGTCATTTTTGATGAGTATCCAGATTCCGGTTATTATGTTGAGCATTCAGGCTCCGGTCAGTTTAGTTGAGTATCCAAACTCCGGTTATCACGTTGAGCGTTCAGGCTCCGGTCATTTTCATTGAGTATCCAGACTCCGGTTATTAGGTTTAGGGTTCAGACTCCGGTCATTTTCATTGAGTATCTAGACTCATGTCATTACGTGAACATTCAGGCTCCGTTCATTTTCGTTGAGTATCCAGACTCCGGTCAATACGTTGAGCGTTCAGGCTCCAGTCATTTTCGTTGAGTATCCAGACTCCGGTCATTACATTGAGCGTTCAGGATCCAATCATTTTCGTTGAGTATCATAACTCCGGTTATTACGTTGAGCGATCATGCTCCGGTCAAATTCGTTGAGTATCCAGACTCCAGTTATTACGTTGAGCGTTTAGGCTACGGTCAGTTTTGTTGGGTATCCAGACTCCGGTTATTACATTGAGCGTTCAGGCTCCAATCAGTTTCGTTGAGTATCCAGACTCCGGTTATTACGTTGCGCGTTCAGGCTCCAGTCAGTTTTGTTGGGTATCCAGACACCAGTTATTACGTTGAGCGTTCAGGCTCCGGTCAGTTTCGTTGAGTATCCAGATTCCGATTATTACATTGAGCATTCAGGCTCCGGTCAGTTTCGTTGGGTATCCAGACTCCGATTATTACGTTGAGCATTCAGGCATCGATCATTTTCGTTGAGTATCCAGACTCCGGTTATTACGTTGAGCATTCAGGCTCCAGTCAGTTTTGTTGAGTATCCAGATTCCGGTTATTCCGTTGAGCGTTCAGGCTCCAGTCAGTTTTGTTGGGTATCAAGACACTGGTTATTACGTTGAGCGTTCAGGTTCCGATCATTTTCATTGGGTATCCAGACTCCGTTTATTACGTTGATCGTTCTGTCTCCGGTCAGTTTCGTTGAACATCCAGACTTCAGTTATTACGTTGAACGCTCAGGCTCCAGTCAGTTTCGTTAGATATCCATACTTCGGTTATTACGTTGAGCGATCATGCTCCGGCCAAATTCGTTGAGTATCCAGACTCCAGTTATTACGTTGAGCGTTTAGGCTACGATCAGTTTTGTTGGGTATCCAGACTCCGGTTATTACATTGAGTGTTCAGGCTCCAATCAGTTTCGTTGAGTATCCAGACTCCGGTTATTACGTTGCGCGTTCAGGCTCCAGTCAGTTTTGTTGGGTATCCAGACTCCAGTTATTACGTTGAGCGTTCAGGCTCCGGTCAGTTTCGTTGAGTATCCAGATTCCGATTATTACATTGAGCATTCAGGCTCTGGAATCCGGTTATTACGTTGAGCATTCAGGCTCCAGTCACTTTTGTTGAGTATCCAGATTCCGGTTATTTCGTTGAGCGTTCAGGCTCCGATCAGTTTTGTTGGGTATCAAGACACTGGGTATTACGTTGAGCGTTCAGGTTCCGATCATTTTCATTGGGTATCCAGACTCCGTTTATTACGTTGATCGTTTCTGTCTCCGGTCAGTTTCGTTGAGTATCCAGACTTCAGTTATTACGTTGAACATTCAGGATCCAGTCAGTTTCGTTAGATATCCATACTCCGGTTATTACATTGAGCGTTCAGGCTCCGGTCATTTTCGTTGAGTATCCAGACTCTAGTTATTACGTTGAGCGTTCAGGCTCTGGTCAGTTTCGTTGAGTATCCAGATTCCAATTATTAAGTTGAGCGTTTAGGCTCCGGTCAGTTTCGTTGGTTATCCAGACTCCAGTTATTACGTGTAGCGTTCAGGCCCCGGTCATTTTCGTTGAGTATCCAGACTACGGTTATTAAGTTGAGCGTCAGGCTCCGATCATTTTCGTTGAGTATCCAGACTCCGGTTATTACATTGAGCGTTCAGGTTCCGGTCATTTTCTTGAGTATCCAGTCTTCGTTATTACGTTGAGGGTTCAGACTCCGGTCATTTTCGTTGAGTATCTAGACTCCTGTCATTACGTTGAGCGCTCAGGCTCCGATCATTTTTGTTGAGGATGCATACTACGGTCAATACGTTGAGCTTTCAGGCTCCGGTCATTTTCGTTGAGTATCCAGACTCTGTTCATTACATTGAGCTATTAGGATCCAGTCATTTTCGTTGAGTATCATAACTCCATGTATTACGTTGAGCGTTCAGGATCCGGTCAGTTTCGTTGAGTATCTAGACTCCAGCTATTACATTGAGCGTTCAGGCTCCGGTCAGTTTCGTTGCGTATCCAGACTCTGGTGATTATGTTGATCGTTCAGGCTCCAGTTATTTTCGTTGAGTATCCAGACTTCGGTCATTACGTTGAGCGTTCAGGATCCAGTCATTTTCGTTGAGTATCATAACTTCGGTTATTACGTTGAGCGATCAGGCTCCGGTCAGTTTCGTCGAGTATCCAGACTCCAGTTATTACGTTGAGCGTTTAGGCTCCGGTCAGTTTCGTTGGGTATCCAGACTCCGGTTATTACGTTGAGCGTTCAGGCTCCAATCAGTTTCGTTGAGTATCCAGACTCCGGTTATTATGTTGTGTGTTCAGGCTCCGGTCAGTTTCGTTGGGTATCCAGACTCCAGTTATTACGTTGAGCGTTCAGGCTCCGGTCAGTTTTGTTGAGTATCCAGATTCCGGTTATTACATTGAGCGTTCAGGCTCCGGTCAGTTTTGTTGGGTATCCAGACTCCGGTTATTACGTTGAGCGTTCAGGCACCGGTCATTTCCGTTGAGTATCCAAACTCCGGTTATTACATTGAGCATTCAGGCTCCAGTCAGTTTCGTTCAGTATCCAGATTCCAGTTATTTCATTGAGCGTTCAGGCTCCGGTCAATTTCGTTGGCTATCAAGACACAGGTTATTACGTTGAGCGTTCAGGCTCCGGACAGTTTCATTGGGTATCCAGACTCCGTTTATTACGTTGATCGTTCTGTCTCCGGTCAGTTTCGTTGAGTATCCAGACTCCAGTTATTACGTTGAACGTTCAGCCTCCATTCAGTTTCGTTAGATATCCAAACTCCGGTTATTACGTTGAGCGTTCAGGCTCTGGTCATTTTCGTTGAGTATCCAGA
Organism: Lathyrus sativus; assembly: GCA_963859935.3. Classification (NCBI taxonomy): domain Eukaryota; kingdom Viridiplantae; phylum Streptophyta; class Magnoliopsida; order Fabales; family Fabaceae; genus Lathyrus; species Lathyrus sativus. The sequence goes on along the minus strand of CAWUDS030000635.1, from coordinate 10,619 downwards.
CTTTAGTTATTATGTTGAGCGTTCAGGCTCCGGTCAGTTTCGTTGAGTATCTAGATTCCGATTATTACGTTGAGCGTTTACGCTCTGGTCAGTTTCGTTGGTTATCCAGACTCTGGTTATTACGTTGAGCGTTCAGGCTCCGGTCATTTTCGTTGAGTATCCAGACTCCGGTTATTAAGTTGAGCATCAGGCTCCGATCATTTTCGTTGAGTATCCAGACTCCGGTTATTACATTGAGCGTTCAGGTTCCGGTCATTTTTGTTGAGTATCCCGACTCCAGGTTATTACGTTGAGGGTTTAGACTCCGGCATTTTCGTTGAGTATCTAGACTCCTGTCATTACATTGAGCGCTCAGGCTTCGATCATTTTCGTTGAGTATGCATAATCCGGTCAATACGTTGAGCTTCCAGGCTCCGGTCATTTTCTTTGAGTATCCAGACTCCGGTTATTACATTGAGCTATTAGGATCCAGTCATTTTCGTTGAGTATCATAACTCCATGTATTACGTTGAGCGTTCAGGATCCAGTCAGTTTCGTTGAGTATCTAGACTCCAGCTATTACATTTAGCGTTCAGGCTCCGGTCAGTTTCGTTGGGTATCCAGACTCCGGTGATTATGTTGATCATTCAGGCTCCAGTTATTTTTGTTGAGTATCCAGACTTCGGTCATTACGTTGAGCGTTCAGGATCCAGTCATTTTCGGTGAGTATCATAACTCCGGTTATTACGTTGAGCGATCAGGCCCCGGTCAGTTTCGTCGAGTATCCAGACTCCAGTTATTACGTTGAGCGTTTAGGCTCTGGTCAGTTGCGTTGGGTATCCAGACTCCGGTTATTACGTTGAGCGTTCAGGCTCTAATCAGTTTCGTTGAGTATCCAGACTCCGGTTATTATGTTGCGTGTTCAGGCTCCGGTCAGTTTCGTTGCGTATCCAGACTCCAGTTATTACATTAAGCGTTCAGGCTCCGGTCAGTTTCATTGAGTATCCAGATTCCGGTTATTACATTGAGCGTTCAGGCTCCGGTAAGTTTCGTTGGGTATCCAGACTCCGGTTATTACGTTGAGCGTTCAGGCACCGGTCATTTTCATTGAGTATCCAAACTCCAGTTATTACGTTGAGCATTCAGGCTCCAGTCAGTTTCGTTGAGTATCCAGATTCCGGTTATTTCATTGAGCGTTCAGGCTCCGGTCAATTTCGTTGGGTATCAAGACACCGGTTATTACGTTGAGTATCCAGACTCTAGTTATTACGTTGAACGTTCAGGCTCTGGTCAGTTTTGTTGAGTATCCAGATTCTGATTATTAGATTGAGCGTTTAGGCTTCGGCCAGTTTCGTTGGTTATCTAGACTCCAGTTATTACGTTGAGCGTTCAGACTCTGATCATTTTCGTTGAGTATCTAGACTCCTGTCATTACGTTGAGCGCTCAGGCTCCGAACATTGTCGTTGAGTATGCATACTCCGGTCAATACGTTGAGCTTTAAGGCTCCGGTCATTTTCGTTGAGTATCCAGACTCCGGTCATTATATTGAGCTATTAGGATCCAGTCATTTTCGTTGAGTATCATAACTCCATGTATTACGTTGAGCGTTCAGGATCCGATCAGTTTCGTTGAGTATCTAGACTCCAGCTATTACATTGAGCGTTCAGGCTCCGGTCAGTTTCGTTTAGTATCCAGACTCCGGTTATTACGTTGAGCGTTCAGGCACCGGTCATTTTCATTGAGTATCCAAACTCCAGTTATTACGTTGAGCATTCAGGCTCAAGTCAGTTTCGTTGAGTATCCATATTCCAGTTATTTCATTGAGCGTTCAGGCTCCGGTCAATTCCGTTGGGTATCAAGACACCGGTTATTACGTTGAGTATCCAGGCTCCGGTCAGTTTTGTTGGGTATCAAGACACCGGTTATTACGTTGAGCGTTCAGGTTCCAATCATTTTCATTGGGTATCCAGACTCCGTTTATTACGTTGATCGTTCTGTCTCCGGTCAGTTTCGTTGAGTATCCAGACTTCAGTTATTACGTTGAACGCTCAGGCTCCAGTCAGTTTCGTTAGATATCCATACTCCGGTTATTACGTTGAGCGATCATGCTCCGGTCAAATTCGTTGAGTATCCAGACTCCAGTTATTACGTTGAGCGTTTAGGCTACAGTCAGTTTTGTTGGGTATCCAGACTCCGGTTATTACATTGAGCGTTCAGGCTCCAATCAGTTTCGTTAGGTATCCAGACTCCGGTTATTACGTTGCACGTTCAGGCTCCAGTCAGTTTTGTTGGGTATCCAGACTCTAGTTATTACGTTGAGCGTTCAGGCTCCGGTCAGTTTCGTTGAGTATCCAGATTCTGATTATTACATTTAGCATTCAGGCTCCTGTCAGTTTCGTTGGGTATCCAGACTCCGATTATTACGTTGAGCATTCAGGCACCGATCATTTTCGTTGAGTATCCAGACTCCGGTTATTACGTTGAGCATTCAGGCTCTAGTCACTTTTGTTGAGTATCCAGATTCCGGTTATTTCGTTGAGCGTTCAGGCTCCGGTCAGTTTTGTTGGGTATCAAGACACCGGTTATTACGTTGAGCGTTCAGGTTCCGATCATTTTCATTGGGTATCCATACTCTGTTTATTACGTTGATCGTTCTGTCTTCGGTCAGTTTCGTTGAGTATCCAGACTTCAGTTATTATGTTGAACGTTCAGGATCCAGTCAGTTTCGTTAGATATCCATACTCCGGTTATTACGTTGAGCGTTCAGGCTCCGGTCATTTTCGTTGAGTATCTAGACTCTAGTTATTACGTTGAGCGTTCAGGCTCCGGTCAGTTTCGTTGAGTATCCAGATTCCGATTATTAATTTGAGCGTTTAGGCTCCGGTTAGTTTCGTTGGTTATCCAAACTCCAGTTATTACGTTGAGCGTTCAGGCTCCAGTCATTTTCGTTGAGTATCCAGACTACGGTTATTAAGTTGAGCGTCAGGCTCCGATCATTTTCGTTGAGTATCCAGACTCCGGTTATTACATTGAGCGTTCAGGTTCCGGTCATTTTCGTTGAGTATCCCGACTCCGGTTATTACGTTGAGGGTTCAGACTCCGGTCATTTTCGTTGAGTATCTAGACTCCTGTCATTACATTGAGCGCTCAGGCTCCGATCATTTTCGTTGAGTATGCATACTCCGGTCAATACGTTGAGCTTTCAGGCTCCGATCATTTTCTTTGAGTATCCAGACTCCGATCATTACATTGAGCTATTAGGATCCAGTCATTTTCGTTGAGTATCATAACTCCTTGTATTACATTGAGCATTCAGTATCCGGTCAGTTTCGTTGAGTATCTAGACTCCAGCTATTACATTGAGTGTTCAGGCTCCGGTCAGTTTCGTTTGGTATCCAGACTCCGGTGATTATGTTGATCGTTCAGGCTCCAGTTATTTTCGTTGAGTATCCAGACTTCGGTCATTACGTTGAGCGTTCAGGATCCAGTCATTTTTGTTGAGTATCATAACTCCGGTTATTACGTTGAGCATTCAGGTTCCGGTCAGTTTCGTTGAGTATCCAGACTCCAGTTATTACGTTGAGCATTCAGGCTCTGGTCAGTTTCGTTGGGTATCCAGACTCCGGTTATTACGTTGAGCGTTCAGGCTCTAATCAGTTTCGTTGAGTATCCAGACTCCGGTTATTACGTTGCGCGTTCAGGCTCCGGTCATTTTTGTTGAGTACCTAGACTCCGGTTATTACGTTGAGCGTTCAGGATCCGGTCAGTTTCGTTCAGTATCCAGATTCCGGTTATTACATTGAGCGTTCAGGCTCCGGTCAGTTTTGTTGGGTATCCAGACTCCGGTTATTACGTTGAGCGTTTAGGCACCGGTCATTTTCGTTGAGTATCCAAACTCCGGTTATTACGTTGAGCATTCAGGCTCCAGTCAGTTTCGTTGAGTATCCAGATTCCGGTTATTTCATTGAGCGTTCAGGCTCCGGTCAATTTCGTTGGGTATCAAGACACCGGTTATTACGTTGAGTATCCAGACTCTAGTTATTACGTTGAACGTTCAGGCTCTGGACAGTTTCGTTGAGTATCCAGGTTCCGATTATTACGTTGAGCGTTTAGGCTCCGGTCAGTTTCGTTGGTTATCCAGACTCCTGTTATTACGTTGAGCGTTCAGGCTCCAGTCATTTTCGTTGAGTATCCAGACTCCATTTATTAAGTTGAGCGTCAGGCTCCGATCATTTTCGTTGAGTATCCAGACTCCGGTTATTACATTGAGCGTTCAGGTTCCGGTCATTTTCGTTGAGTATCCAGACTCCGGTTATTACGTTGAGGGTTCAGACTCCGATCATTTTCGTTGAGTATCTAGACTCCTGTCATTACGTTGAGCGCTCAGGCTCCGATCATTGTCGTTGAGTATGCATACTCCGGTCAATACGTTGAGCTTTCAGGCTCCGGTCATTTTCGTTGAGTAACCAGACTCCGGTCATTACATTGAGCTATTAGGATCAAGTCATTTTCGTTGAGTATCATAACTCCATGTATTACGTTGAGCGTTCAGGATACGGTCAGTTTCGTTGAGTATCTAGACTCCAGCTATTACATTGAGCGTTCAGGCTCAGGTCAAATTCGTTGGGTATCTAGACTCCGGTGATTATGTTGATCATTCAGGCGTCAGTTATTTTCGTTGAGTATCCAGACTTCGGTCATTACGTTGAGCGTTCAGGATCCAGTCATTTTCGTTGAGTATCATAACTCCGGTTATTACGTTGAGCGATCAGGCTCCGGTCAGTTTTGTCGAGTATCCAGACTCCAGTTATTACGTTGAGCGTTTAGGCTCCGGTAAGTTTCGTTGGGTATCCAGACTCCGGTTATTACGTTGAGCGTTCAGGCTTCAATCAGTTTCGTTGAGTATCCAGACTCCGGTTATTATGTTGCGTGTTCAGGCTCCGGTCAGTTTCGTTGGGTATCCAGACTACAGTTATTACGTTGAGCGTTCAGGCTCCGGTCAGTTTCGTTGAGTATCCAGATTCCAGTTATTACATTGAGCGTTCAGGCTCCGGTCAGTGTCGTTGGGTATCCAGACTCCGGTTATTACGTTGAGCGTTCAGGTACCGGTCATTTTCGTTGAGTATCCAAACTCCGGTTATTACGTTGAGCATTCAGGCTCCAGTCAGTTTCGTTGAGTATCCAGATTCCGGTTATTTCATTGAGTATCCAGACTCCGTTTGTTACGTTGATTGTTCTGTCTCCGGTCAGTTTCGTTGAGTATCCAGACTCCAGTTATTACGTTGAACGTTCAGGCTCCATTCAGTTTCGTTAGATATCCAAACTCCGGTTATTACGTTGAGCGTGCAGGCTCCGGTCATTTTCGTTGAGATTCCAGACTCTAGTTATTACGTTGAGCGTTCAGGCTCCGGTCAGTTTCGTTGATTATCCAGATTCCGATTATTACGTTGAGCGTTTAGGCTCCGGTCAGTTTCGTTGGGTATCCAGACTCCGGTTATTACGTTGAGCGTTCAGGCTCCGGTAATTTTCGTTGAGTATCTATACTCCGGTTATTAAGTTGAGCGTCAGGCTCCGATCATTTTCGTTGAGTATCCAGACTCCGGTTATTACATTGAGTGTTCAGGTTCCGGTCATTTTCGTTGAGTATCCAGACTCCGATTATTACGTTGAGGGTTCATACTCCAGTCATTTTCGTTGAGTATCTAGACTCCTGTCATTACGTTGAGCATTCAGGCTCCAGTCAGTTTCGTTGAGTATCCAGATTCCTGTTATTTCATTGAGCGTTCAGGCTCCGTTCAGTTTTGTTGGCTATCCAGACTTCGGTTATTACGTCGAGCGTTCAGGCTCCGGTCATTTTCATTGAGTACCTAGACTCCGGTTATTACGCTGAGCGTTCAGGATCCGGTCAGTTTCGTTGAATATCCAGACTCCAGCTATTACATTGAGCGTTCAGGCTCTGGTCAGTTTCGTTGGGTATCCAGACTCCGGTGATTATGTTGATCGTTCAGGCTCCAGTTATTTTCGTTGAGTATCCAGACTCCGGTCATTACGTTGAGCGTTCAGGATCTAGTCATTTTCGTTGAGTATCAATACTCCGGTTATTACGTTGAGCGATCAGGCTCCGGTCAGTTTCGTTGAGTATCCAGACTCCAGTTATTATGTTGAGCATTTAGGCTCCGGTCAGTTTTGTTGGGAATCCAGACTCCAGTTATTACGTTGAGCGTTCAGGCTCCGATCAGCTTCGTTGAGTATCCAGACTCCGGTTATTATGTTGCGCGTTCGGGCTCCAGTCATTTTTGTTGGGTATCCAGACTATAGTTATTACATTGAGCGTTCAGGCTCCGGTCAGTTTCGTTGAGTTTCCAGATTCCGGTTATTACATTGAGCGTTCAGGCTCCAGTCAGTTTCGTTGGGTATCCAGACTCCGGTTATTACGTTGAGCGTTCAGGCACCGATCATTTTCATTGAGTATCCAGACTCCGGTTATTACGTTGAGCATTCAGGCTCCAGTCAGTTTCGTTGAGTATCCAGATTCCAGTTATTTCATTGAGCGTTCAGGTTCCGTTCAGTTTCGTTGGGTATCAAAACACCGGTTATTACGTTGAGCGTTTAGGCTCCGGACAGTTTCATTGGGTATCCATACTCCGTTTATTACGTTGATCGTTCTGTCTCTGGTCAGTTTCGTTGAGTATCCAGACTCCAGTTATTATGTTGAACGTTTAGGCTCCAGTCAGTTTCGTTAGATATCCAAACTCCGGTTATTACGTTGAGCGTTCAGGCTCCGGTCATTTTTGTTGAGTATCCAGACTCTAGTTATTACGTTGAGCGTTCAGGCTCCGGTCATTTTCGTTGAGTATCCAGACTCCGGTTATTAAGTTGAGCGCCAGGCTTCGATCATTTTCGTTGAGTATCCAGACTTCAGTTATTACATTGAGCGTTCAGCTTCCGGTCATTTTTGTTGAGTATCTAGACTCCTATCATTACGTTGAGCGCCCAGGCTCCAATCATTTTAGTTGAGTATGCAAACTCCGGTCAATACGTTGAGCTTTTAGGCTCCGGTCATTTTTTTTGAGTATCCAGACTCCGGTCATTACATTGAGCTATTAGGATCCAATCATTTTTGTTGAGTATCATAACTCCATGTATTACGTTGAGCGTTCAGGATCCGGTCAGTTTCGTTGAGTATCCATACTCCAGCTATTACATTGAGCATTTAGGCTCCGGTCAGTTTCGTTAGGTATCCAGACTCCGGTGATTATGTTGATCGTTCAGGCTCCGGTCAGTTTCGTTGGGTATCCGGACTCCGATTATTATGTTGAGCGTACAAGCTCCAGTCATTTTTGTTGAGTATCCAGACTCCTGTTATTACGTTGAGCGTTCAGGCACCGGTCAGTTTCGTTGAGTATCAAAACTTCTGTTATTACGTTGAGCGTTCAGGCTCTGGTCAGTTTCGTTGATTATCCAGACTCCGGTTATTACGTTGAGCGTTCAGGCTCCGTTCAGTTTCGTTGAGGATCCAGACACTAGTTATTACGTTGAGCGTTCAGGCTCCGGTCAGTTTCGTTGAGTACCTAGACTCCGGTTATTACGTTGAGCGTTCAGGATCCGGTCAGTTTCATTGAATATCCAGACTCCAGCTATTACATTGAGCGTTCAGGCTCTGGTCAGTTTCGTTGGGTATCCAGACTCCGGTGATTATGTTGATCGTTCAGGCTCCAGTTATTTTCGTTGAGTATCCATACTCCGGACATTACGTTGACGTTCAGGATCCAGTCATTTTCGTTGAGTATCATAACTCCGGTTATTACGTTGAGCGATCAGGCTCCGGTCAGTTTCGTTGAGTATCCAGACTCCAGTTATTATGTTGAGCATTTAGGCTCCAGTCAGTTTTGTTGGGTATCCAGACTCCAGTTTTTACGTTGAGCGTTCAGGCTCCAATCAGTTTCTTTGAGTATCCAGACTCCGGTTATTATGTTGTGCGTTCAGGCTCCAGTCAGTTTCGTTGGGTATCCAGACTCCAGTTATTACATTGAGCGTTCAGGCTCCGGTCATTTTCGTTGAGTATCCAGATTCCGGTTATCACATTGAGCGTTCAGGCTCCGGTCAGTTTCGTTGGGTATCCAGACTCCGGTTATTACGTTGAGCGTTCAGGCACCGGTCATTTTCGTTGAGTATCCAGACTCCGGTTATTACGTTGAGCATTCAGGCTCCAGTCAGTTTCGTTGAGTATCCAGATTCCGGTTATTTCATTGTGCGTTCAGGCTCCGTTCAGTTTCGTTGGGTATCCAGACTCCGTTTATTACGTTGAGCATTCAGGCTCCAGTCATTTTCGTCGAGTATCCGGACTCCAGTTATTACGTCGAGCGTTCAGGCTCCGATCATTTTTGTTGAGTATCCAGACACCGGTTATTACATCGAGCGTTCAGGCTCTGGTCATTTTTGTTGAGTATCTAGACTCGGTTATTAAGTTGAGAGTTCAGGCTCCGGTCATTTTAGTTGAGTATCCAGACTCCGGTTATTACGTTGAGCGTTCAGGCTCTGGTCATTTTCGTTGAGTATCCAGACTCCGATTATTATGTTGAGGGTCCAGACTCCGGTCATTTTCGTCGAGTATCCAGACTCCGGTCATTATAATGAGCATTAAGGCTCCGATCATTTTTGTTAAGTATCCAGACTTCGGTCAATACGTTGAGCATTCATGCTCTGGCCATTTTTGTTGAGTATCCAGACTCCGGTCATTATGTTGAGCGTTCAGGATCCAGTTATTTCCGTTGAGTATCATAAATCTGGCTATTACATTGAGCGTTCAGGCTCTAATCAGTTTCGTTGAGTATCCAGACTCCGGTTATTACGTTGATCGTTCATGGTCCGATCATTTTCGTTGAGTATACAAACTCATATTATTACGTTGAGCGTTCAGGCTCCGGTTAGTTTTGTTGAGTATCCAGATTCTGGTTATTACATTGAGCGTTCAGGCTCCGGTCAGTTTCGTTGGGTATCCATACTCCGGTTATTACTTTGATCGTTCAAGCTCCGGTAATTTTTGTTGAGTATCCAGACTCCGGTTATTACATTGAGCGTTCAGTCTCCGGTCAGTTTCGTTGAGTATCAAGACTCCTGTTATTACGTTGAGCGTTCAGGCTCCAGTCAGTTTCGTTGAGTATCCAGACTCCGGTTATTACGTTGAGCATTCAGGGTCCGGTCATTTTTGTTGAGTATCCAGATTCTGGTTATTACGTTGAGCGTTCAGGATCCCATCAGTTTAGTTGAGTATCCAAACTCCGGTTATCACGTTGAGTATTCAGGGTTCGGTCTATTTCGTTGGGTATCCAGACTCCATTTATTACTTTGAGCGTTTAGGCTCCAGTCATTTTCGTTGAGTATCCAGACTCCATTTATTACGTCGAGCGTTCAGGCTCCGGTCATTTTTGTTGAGTATCCAGACACCGGTTATTACGTTGAGCGTTCAGGTTCCGATCATTTTCATTGGGTATCCATACTCTGTTTATTACGTTGATCGTTCTGTCTTCGGTCAGTTTCGTTGAGTATCCAGACTTCAGTTATTACGTTGAACGTTCAGGATCCAGTCAGTTTCGTTAGATATCCATACTCCGGTTATAACATTGAGCGTTCAGGCTCCGGTCATTTTCGTTGAGTATCCAGACTCTAGTTATTACGTTGAGCGTTCAGGCTCCGGTCAGTTTCGTTGAGTATCTAGATTCCGATTATTAAGTTGAGCGTTTAGGCTCCGGTCAGTTTCGTTGGTTATCCAGACTCCAGTTATTACGTTGAGCGTTCAGGCTCCAGTCATTTTCGTTGAGTATCCAGACTACGGTTATTAAGTTGAGCGTTAGGCTCCGATCATTTTCGTTGAGTATCCAGACTCCGGTTATTACATTGAGCGTTCAGGTTTCGGTCATTTTCGTTGAGTATCCCGACTCCGGTTATTACGTTGAGGGTTCAGACTCCGGTCATTTTCGTTGAGTATCTAGACTCCTGTCATTACATTGAGCGCTCAGGCTCCGATCATTTTCGTTGAGTATGCATACTCCGGTCAATACGTTGAGCTTTCAGGCTCCGATCATTTTCTTTGAGTATCCAGACTCCGGTCATTACATTGAGCTATTAGGATCCAGTCATTTTCGTTGAGTATCATAACTCCATGCATTACGTTGAGCGTTCAGTATCCGATCAGTTTCGTTGAGTATCTAGACTCCAGCTATTACATTGAGTGTTCAGGCTCCGGTCAGTTTCGTTGGGTATCCAGACTCCGGTGATTATGTTGATCGTTCAGGCTCCAGTTATTTTCGTTGAGTATCCAGACTTCGGTCATTACGTTGAGCGTTCAGGATCCAGTCATTTTCGTTGAGTATCATAACTCCGGTTATTACGTTGAGCATTCAGGTTTCGGTCAGTTTCGTTGAGTATCCAGACTCCAGTTATTACGTTGAGCATTCAGGCTCTGGTCAGTTTTGTTGGGTATCCAGACTCCGGTTATTACGTTGAGCGTTCAGGCTCTAATCAGTTTCGTTGAGTATCCAGACTCCGGTTATTACGTTGCGCGTTCAGGCTCCGGTCATTTTCGTTGAGTACCTAGACTCCGGTTATTACGTTGAGCATTCAGGATCCGGTCAGTTTC
>CAWUDS030000634.1:0-65269 GCA_963859935.3 Lathyrus sativus | reverse complement strand
GAGCCTGAACGATCAACGTAATAACTGGAGTCTGGATACACAACGAAATTGATCGGAGCCTGATCGCTCAACGTAATAACCGGAGTCTGGATACACAACGAAACTGACCGGAGCCTGAACGCTCAACGTAATAACCGGAGTCTGGATAACCAACGAAACTGACCGGAGCCTGAACGCTCAATGTAATAACCGGAGTCTGGATACCCAACGAAACTGACCGGAGCCTGAACGCTCAACGTAATAACCGGAGTCTGGATGCTCAACGAAAATGACCGGAGCCTGAACGCTCAACGTAATAACCGGAGTCTGGATACCCAACGAAACTGACCTGAGCCTGAACGCTCAACGTAATAACCGGAGTCTGGATACCCAACGAAACTGACTGGAGCCTGAATGATCAACGTAATAACAGGAGTCTGGATACACAACGAAACTGACCGGAACCTGAACGCTCAATGTAATAACCGGAGTCTGGATACCCAACAAAACTGACCGGAGCCTGAACCCTTAACTTAATAACCGGAGTCTGGATACCCAACAAAACTGACCGGAGCCTGAAATCTCAACGAAAAAACCAGAGTTTGGATATCCAATGAAACTGACCGGAGCCTGAATGCTCAACGTAATAACCGGAGTCTGGATACCCAACGAAACTGACCGGAGCCTGAACGCTCAACGTAATAACCGGAGTCTAGATACCCAACGAAACTGACCGGATCCTGCTCGCTCAACGTAATAACCGGAGTCTGGATACCCAACGAAACTGACCGGAGCCTGAACGCACAATGTAATAACCTGAGTCTGGACACCCAACGAAACTGACCGGAGCCTGAACATTCAACGTAATAACCGGAGTCTGGATACCCAACGAAACTGACCGGAGCCTGAACGCACAATGTAATAACTGGAGTCTAGATGCTCAACGAAAATGATCGGAGCCTGAACGCTCAACGTAATAACCGGAGTCTGGACACCCAACGAAACTGACCGGAGCCTGAACATTCAACGTAATAACCGGAGTCTGGATACCCAACGAAACTGACCGGAGCCTGAACGGACAAAGTAATAACTGGTGTCTGGATACCCAACGAAACTGAACGGAGCCTGAACGCTCAACGTAATAACCGGAGTCTGGATACCCAACGAAACTGACCGGAGCCTGAACGCACAATGTAATAACTGGAGTCTGGATGCTCAACGAAAATGATCGGAGCCTCAACGCTCAACGTAATAACCGGAGTCTGGACACCCAACGAAACTGACCGGAGCCTGAACGCTCAACGTAATAACCAGAGTCTGGATACCCAACGAAATTGACCGGAGCCTGAACGCACAACGTAATAACTGGAGTCTGGATGCTCAACGAAAATGATCGGAGCCTGAACGCTCAACGTAATAACCGGAGTCTGGACACCCAACGAAACTGACCGGAGCCTGAATATTCAACGTAATAACCGGAGTCTGGATACCCAACGAAACTGAATGGAGCCTGAACGCTCAACGTAATAACCGGAGTCTGGATACCCAACGAAACTGACCGGAGCCTGAACGCACAACGTAATAACTGGAGTCTGGATGCTCAACGAAAATGATCGGAGCCTGAACACTCAACGTAATAACCGGAGTCTGGATACCCAACATAACTGACCGGAGCCTGAACGTTCAACGTAATAACCGGAGTCTGGATACCCAACGAAACTGACCAGAGCCTGAACGCACAACGTAATAACTGGAGTCTGGATACCCAACGAAACTGACCGGAGCCTGAACGCTCAACGTAATAACCGGAGTCTGGATACCCAACGAAACTGAATGGAGCCTGAACGCTCAACGTAATAACCGGAGTCTGGATACCCAACGAAACTGACCGGAGCCTGAACGCACAACGTAATAACTGGAGTCTGGATGCTCAACGAAAATGATCGGAGCCTGAACACTCAACGTAATAACCGGAGTCTGGATACCCAACATAACTGACCGGAGCCTGAACGTTCAACGTAATAACCGGAGTCTGGATTCCCAAGGAAATTAACCGGAGATTGAAGGCTCGACGTAATAACCGGAATCTGGATACCCAACGAAACTGACCAGAGCCTGAACGCTCAATGTAATAACCAGAGTCTGGATACTCAACGAAACTGACTGGAGCTTGAACGATCAACGTAATAACTGGAGTCTGGATACACAACGAAATTGATCGGAGCCTGATCGCTCAACGTAATAACCGGAGTCTGGATACACAACGAAACTGACCGGAGCCTGAACGCTCAACGTAATAACCGGAGTCTGGATACCCAACGAAACTGACCGGAGCCTGAACGCTCAATGTAATAACCGGAGTCTGGATACCCAACGAAACTGACCGGAGCCTAAACGCTCAACGTAATAACCGGAGTCTGGATGCTCAACGAAAATGACCGGAGCCTGAACGCTCAACGTAATAACCGGAGTCTGGATAGCCAACGAAACTGACCTGAGCCTGAACGCTCAACGTAATAACCGGAGTCTGGATACCCAACGAAACTGACTGGAGCTTGAACGATCAACGTAATAACAAGAGTCTGGATACACAACGAAACTGACCGGAACCTTAACGCTCAATGTAATAACCGGAGTCTGGATACCCAACGAAACTGACCGGAGCCTGCTCGCTCAAGTAATAACCGGAGTCTGGATACCCAACGAAACTGACCGGAGCCTGAACGCACAACGTAATAACCGGAGTCTGGACACGCAACGAAACTGACCGGAGCCTGAACATTCAACATAATAACCGGAGTCTGGATACCCAACGAAACTGACCGGAGCCTGAACGCACAACGTAATAACTGGAGTCTGGATGCTAAACGAAAATGATCGGAGCCTGAACGCTCAACGTAATAACCGGAGTCTGGACACCCAACGAAACTGACCGGAGCCTGAACATTCAACGTAATAACCGGAGTCTGGATACCCAACGAAACTGACCGGAGCCTGAACGGACAACGTAATAACTGGTGTCTGGATACCTAACGAAACTGAACGGAGCCTGAACGCTCAACGTAATAACCGGAGTCTGGATACCCAACGAAACTGACCGGAGCCTGAACGCACAACGTAATAACTGGAGTCTGAACGCTCAACGAAAATGATCGGAGCCTGAACGCACAACGTAATAACTGGAGTCTGAACGCTCAACGAAAATGATCGGAGCCTGAACGCTCAACGTAATAACCGGAGTCTGGACACCCAACGAAACTGACCGGAGCCTGAACGCTCAATGTAATAACCGGAGTCTGGATATCCAACGAAACTGACCGGAGCCTGGACGCTCAACGTAATAACTGAAGTCTGGATACCAAACGAAACTGACTGGAGCCTGAACGCTCAATGTAATAACCGAAGTCTGGATACCCAACGAAACTGACCGGAGCCTGAACGCTTAGCGTAATAACCGGAGTCTGGATACCCAACGAAACTGACCGGACCTGAACGCTAAATATAATAACCGGAGTCTGGATACCCAACGAAACTGACCGGAGCCTGAACGCTCAATGTAATAACCGGAGTCTGGATACCCAACGAAACTGACCGGAGCCTGAACGCTCAACGTAATAACCGGAGTCTGGATACATCACGAAACTGACGAGGGCCTGAACGCTCAACATAATAACCGAAGTCTGGATACCCAACAAAACTGAACGGAGCCTGAACGCTCAACGTAATAACCGGAGTCTGGATACCCAACAAAACTGACCGGAGCCAGAACGCACAACGTAATAACTGGAGTCTGGTTGCTCAACGAAAATGATCGGAGCCTGAATGCTCAACGTAAAAACCAGAGTCTGGACACCCAACGAAACTGACTGGAGCATGAACATTCAATGTAATAACTGGAGTCTAGATACCCAACGAAACTGACCGGAGCCTGAACGTTCAACGTAATAACCGGAGTCTGGATACCCAACGAAACTGACCGGAGCCTGAACGCTCAACGTAATAACCGGAGTCTGGACACCCAACGAAACTGACTGGAGCCTTAACGCACAACGTAATAACCGGCGTCTGGATACCCAACGAAACTGACCGGAGCCTGAACGCTCAACGTAATAACCGGAGTCTGGATACCCAACGTAACTGACCGGAGCCTGAACGATCAACGTAATAACCGGAGTCTGGATACCCAACGAAACTGACTGGAGCCTGAACGATCAACGTAATAACCGGAGTCTGGATACCCAACGAAACTGACCGGAGCCTGAACGCACAACGTAATAACCTGAGTCTGGACACCCAACGAAACTGACCGGAGCCTGAACATTCAACGTAATAACCGGAGTTTGGATACCCAACGAAACTGACCGGAGCCTGAACGCACAACGTAATAACTGGAGTCTGGATGCTCAACGAAAATGATCAGAGCCTGAACGCTCAACGTAATAACCGGAGTCTGGACAACCAACGAAACTGACCGGAGCCTGAACATTCAACGTAATAACCGGAGTCTGGATACCCAACGAAACTGACCGGAGCCTGGACGGACAACGTAATAACTGGTGTCTGGATACCCAACGAAACTGAACGGAGCCTGAACGCTCAACGTAATAACCGGAGTCTGGATACCCAACGAAACTGACCGGAGCCTGAACGCACAACGTAATAACTGGAGTCTGGATGCTCAACGAAAATGATCGGAGCCTGAACGCTCAACGTAATAACCGGAGTCTGGATACACAACGAAACTGACCGGAGCCTGAACGCTCAACGTAATAACCGGAGTCTGGATACCCAACGAAACTGACCGGAGCCTGGACGCTCAATGTAATAACCGGAGTCTGGATACCCAACGAAACTGACCGGAGCCTAAACGCTCAACGTAATAACCGGAGTCTGGATGCTCAACGAAAATGACCGGAGCCTGAACGCTCAACGTAATAACCGGAGTCTGGATACCCAACGAAACTGACCTGAGCCTGAACGCTCAACGTAATAACCGGAGTCTGGATACCCAACGAAACTGACTGGAGCTTGAACGATCAACGTAATAACAAGAGTCTGGATACACAACGAAACTGACCGGAACCTTAACGCTCAATGTAATAACCGGAGTCTGGATACCCAACAAAACTGACCGGAGCCTGAATCCTTAACTTAATAACCGGAGTCTGGATACCCAACAAAACTGACCGGAGCCTGAACGCTCAACGAAAAAACCAGAGTTTGGATACCCAATGAAACTGACCGGAGCCTGAACGCTCAACGTAATAACCGGAGTCTGGATACCCAACGAAACTGACTGGAGCCTGAACGTTTAACGTAATAACCGGAGTCTAGATACCCAACGAAACTGACCGGAGCCTGCTCGCTCAAGTAATAACCGGAGTCTGGATACCCAACGAAACTGACCGGAGCCTGAACGCACAACGTAATAACCTGAGTCTGGACACCCAACGAAACTGACCGGAGCCTGAACATTCAACGTAATAACCGGAGTCTGGATACCCAACGAAACTGACCGGAGCCTGAACGCACAACGTAATAACTGGAGTCTGGATGCTCAACGAAAATGATCGGAGCCTGAACGCTCAACGTAATAACCGGAGTCTGGACACCCAACGAAACTGACCGGAGCCTGAACATTCAACGTAATAACCGGAGTCTGGATACCCAACGAAACTGACCAGAGCCTGAACGGACAACGTAATAACTGGTGTCTGGATACCCAACGAAACTGAACGGAGCCTGAACGCTCAACGTAATAACCGGAGTCTGGATACCCAACGAAACTGACCGGAGCCTGAACGCACAACGTAATAACTGGAGTCTGGATGCTCAACGAAAATGATCGGAGCCTGAACGCTCAACGTAATAACCGGAGTCTGGACACCCAACGAAACTGACCGGAGCCTGAACGCTCAACGTAATAACCGGAGTCTGGATACCCAACGAAACTGACCGGAGCCTGGACGCTCAACGTAATAACTGAAGTCTGGATACCAAACGAAACTGACTGGAGCCTGAACGCTCAATGTAATAACCGAAGTCTGGATACCCAACGAAACTGACCGGAGCCTGAACGCTTAGCGTAATAACCGGAGTCTGGATACCCAACGAAACTGACCGGACCTGAACGCTAAATATAATAACCGGAGTCTGGATACCCAACGAAACTGACCGGAGCCTGAACGCTCAATGTAATAACCGGAGTCTGGATACCCAACGAAACTGACCGGAGCCTGAACGCTCAACGTAATAACCGGAGTCTGGATACATCACGAAACTGACCAGGGCCTGAACGCTCAACATAATAACCGAAGTCTGGATACCCAACAAAGCTGAACGGAGCCTGAACGCTCAACGTAATAACCGGAGTCTGGATACCCAACAAAACTGACCGGAGCCAGAACGCACAACGTAATAACTGGAGTCTGGTTGCTCAACGAAAATGATCGGAGCCTTAATGCTCAACGTAAAAACCAGAGTCTGGACACCCAACGAAACTGACTGGAGCATGAACATTCAATGTAATAACCGGAGTCTGGATACCCAACGAAACTGACCGGAGCCTGAACGCACAACGTAATAACCGGCGTCTGGATACCCAACGAAACTGACCGGAGCCTGAACGCTCAACGTAATAATCGGAGTCTGGATACCCAACGAAACTGACCGGAGCCTGAACGATCAACGTAATAATCGGAGTCTGGATACCCAACGAAACTGACTGGAGCCTGAACGATCAACGTAATAACCAGAGTCTGGATACCCAACGAAACTGACCGGAGCCTGAACGCACAACGTAATAACCTGAGTCTGGACACCCAACGAAACTGACCGGAGCCTGAACATTCAACGTAATAACCGGAGTTTGGATACCCAACGAAACTGACCGGAGCCTGAACGCACAACGTAATAACTGGAGTCCGGATGCTCAACGAAAATGATCGGAGCCTGAACGCTCAACGTAATAACCGGAGTCTGGACAACCAACGAAACTGACCGGAGCCTGAACATTCAACGTAATAACCGGAGTCTGGATACCCAACGAAACTGACCGGAGCCTGGACGGACAACGTAATAACTGGTGTCTGGATACCCAACGAAACTGAACGGAGCCTGAACGCTCAACGTAATAACCGGAGTCTGGATACCCAACAAAACTGACCGGAGCCTGAACGCACAACGTAATAACTGGAGTCTGGATGCTCAACGAAAATGATCGGAGCCTGAACGCTCAACGTAATAACCGGAGTCTGGACACCCAACGAAACTGACCAGAGCCTGAACGCTCAACGTAATAACCGGAGTCTGGATACCTAACGAAACTGACCGGAGTCTGGACACCCAACGAAACTGACCAGAGCCTGAACGCTCAACGTAATAACCGGAGTCTGGATACCCAACGAAACTGACCGGAGCCTGGACGCTCAACATAATAACTGAAGTCTGGATACCAAACGAAACTGACCGGAGCCTGAACGCTCAATGTAATAACCGGAGTCTGGATACCCAACGAAATTGACCGGAGCCTGAACGCTCAACGTAATAACCGGAGTCTTGATACTCAACGAAACTGACCGGACCCTGAAGGCACAACGTAATAACTGGAGTCTGGATGCTCAACGAAAATGACCGGAGCCTGAACGCTCAACGTAATAACCGGAGTCTGGATACCCAAAGAAACTGACCTGAGCCTGAACGCTCAACGTAATAACCGGAGTCTGGATACCCAATGAAACTGTCTGGAGCCTGAACGATCAACGTAATAACAGGAGTCTGGATACACAACGAAACTGACCGGAACCTGAACGCTCAATGTAATAACCGGAGTCTGGATACACAACGAAACTGACCGGAGCCTGAACCCTTAACTTAATAACCGGAGTCTGGATACCCAACAAAACTGACCGGAGCCTGAACGTTCAACGAAAAAACTAGAGTTTGGATACCCAACGAAACTGACCGGAGCCTGAACGCTCAACGTAATAACCGGAGTCTAGATACCCAACGAAACTGACCGGAGCCTAAACGCTCAACGTAATAACCGGAGTCTAGATACCCAACGAAACTGACCGGAGCCTGAACGCTCAACGTAATAACCGGAGTCTGGATACCCAACGAAACTGACCGGAGCCTGAACGATCAACGTAATAACCGGAGTCTGGATACCCAACGAAATTGACCGGAGCCTGCTCGCTCAACGTAATAACCGGAGTCTGGATACCCAACGAAACTGACCGGAGCCTGAATGCTCAACGTAATAACCGGAGTCTGGATACCCAGCAAAACTGACCGGAGCCTGAACGCTCAACGTAAAAACCGGAGTCTGGATACCCAACGAAACTGACCGGAGCCTGAACGCTCAATGTAATAACCAAAGTCTGGATACACAACGAAACTGACCAGAGCCTGAACGCTCAACGTAATAACCGGAGTCTGGATACCCAACGAAACTGAACGGAGCCTGAACGCTCAACGTAATAACCGGAGTCTGGATACCCAACGAAACTGACCGGAGCCTGAACGCACAACATAATAACCGGAGTCTGGATACCCAGCAAAACTGACCGGAGCCTGAATGCTCAACGTAAAAACCGGAGTCTGGATACCCAACGAAACTGACCGGAGCCTGAACGCTCAATGTAATAACCGGAGTCTGGATACACAACGAAACTGACCAGAGCCTGAACGCTCAAAGTAATAACCGGAGTCTGGATACCCAACGAAACTGAATGGAGCCTGAACGCTCAACGTAATAACCAGAGTCTGGATACCCAACGAAACTGACCGGAGCCTGAACGCACAACGTAATAACTGGAGTCTGGATGCTCAACGAAAATGATCGGAGCCTGAACGCTCAACGTAATAACCGGAGTCTGGACACCCAACGAAACTGACCAGAGCCTGAACGCTCAACGTAATAACCGGAGTCTGGATACCTAACGAAACTGACCGGAGTCTGGACACCCAACGAAACTGACCAGAGCCTGAACGCTCAACGTAATAACCGGAGTCTGGATACCCAACGAAACTGACCGGAGCCTGGACGCTCAACATAATAACTGAAGTCTGGATACCAAACGAAACTGACCGGAGCCTGAACGCTCAATGTAATAACCGGAGTCTGGATACCCAACGAAATTGACTGGAGCCTGAACGCTCAACGTAATAACCGGAGTCTTGATACTCAACGAAACTGACCGGACCCTGAAGGCACAACGTAATAACTGGAGTCTGGATGCTCAACGAAAATGACCGGAGCCTGAACGCTCAACGTAATAACCGGAGTCTGGATACCCAAAGAAACTGACCTGAGCCTGAACGCTCAACGTAATAACCGGAGTCTGGATACCCAATGAAACTGTCTGGAGCCTGAACGATCAACGTAATAACAGGAGTCTGGATACACAACGAAACTGACCGGAACCTGAACGCTCAATGTAATAACCGGAGTCTGGATACCCAACGAAACTGACCGGAGCCTGAACCCTTAACTTAATAACCGGAGTCTGGATACCCAACAAAACTGACCGGAGCCTGAACGTTCAACGAAAAAACTAGAGTTTGGATACCCAACGAAACTGACCGGAGCCTGAACGCTCAACGTAATAACCGGAGTCTAGATACCCAACGAAACTGACCGGAGCCTAAACGCTCAACGTAATAACCGGAGTCTAGATACCCAACGAAACTGACCGGAGCCTGAACGCTCAACGTAATAACCGGAGTCTGGATACCCAACGAAACTGACCGGAGCCTGAACGATCAACGTAATAACCGGAGTCTGGATACCCAACGAAATTGACCGGAGCCTGCTCGCTCAACGTAATAACCGGAGTCTGGATACCCAACGAAACTGACCGGAGCCTGAATGCTCAACGTAATAACCGGAGTCTGGATACCCAGCAAAACTGACCGGAGCCTGAACGCTCAACGTAAAAACCGGAGTCTGGATACCCAACGAAACTGACCGGAGCCTGAACGCTCAATGTAATAACCAAAGTCTGGATACACAACGAAACTGACCAGAGCCTGAACGCTCAACGTAATAACCGGAGTCTGGATACCCAACGAAACTGAACGGAGCCTGAACGCTCAACGTAATAACCGGAGTCTGGATACCCAACGAAACTGACCGGAGCCTGAACGCACAACATAATAACCGGAGTCTGGATACCCAGCAAAACTGACCGGAGCCTGAATGCTCAACGTAAAAACCGGAGTCTGGATACCCAACGAAACTGACCGGAGCCTGAACGCTCAATGTAATAACCGGAGTCTGGATACACAACGAAACTGACCAGAGCCTGAACGCTCAAAGTAATAACCGGAGTCTGGATACCCAACGAAACTGAATGGAGCCTGAACGCTCAACGTAATAACCAGAGTCTGGATACCCAACGAAACTGACCGGAGCCTGAACGCTTAGCGTAATAACTGGAGTCTGGATGCTCAACGAAAATGATCGGAGCCTGAACACTCAACGTAATAACCGGAGTCTGGATACCCAACATAACTGACCGGAGCCTGAACGTTCAACGTAATAACCGGAGTCTGGATACCCAACGAAATTGACCGGAGCCTGAAGGATCGACGTAATAACCGGAATCTGGATACCCAACGAAACTGACCGGACCCTGAACGCACAACGTAATAACTGGAGTCTGGATGCTCAACG
Organism: Lathyrus sativus; assembly: GCA_963859935.3. Classification (NCBI taxonomy): domain Eukaryota; kingdom Viridiplantae; phylum Streptophyta; class Magnoliopsida; order Fabales; family Fabaceae; genus Lathyrus; species Lathyrus sativus. Next base: position 54,612 of record CAWUDS030000634.1, on the reverse strand, counting down.
AAAATGACCGGAGCCTGAACGCTCAACGTAATAACCGGAGTCTGGATACCCAACGAAACTGACCTGAGCCTGAACGCTCAACGTAATAACCGGAGTCTGGATGCTCAACGAAAATGATCGGAGCCTGAACTCTCAACGTAATAACCGGAGTCAGGACACCCAACGAAACTGACCGGAGCCTGAACGCTCAACGTAATAACCGGAGTCTGGATACCCAACGAAACTGACCGGAGCTTGGATGCTCAACGTAATAACTGAAGTCTGGATACCAAACGAAACTGACCGGAGCTTGAACGCTTAGCGTAATAACCGGAGTCTGGATACCCAACGAAACTGACCGGAGCCTGAACGCTCAACATAATAACCGGAGTCTGGATACCCAACGAAACTGACCGGAGCCTGAACGCTCAATGTAAAAACCGGAGTCTGGATACCCAACGAAACTGACTGGAGCCTGAACGCTCAACGTAATGACCGGAGTCTGGATACACAACGAAACTGACCAGGGCCTAAACGCTCAAAGTAATAACCGGAGTCTGGATACCCAACAAAACTGAACGGAGCCTGAACGCTCAACGTAATAACCGGAGTCTAGATACCCAACAAAACTGACCGGAGCCAGAACGCACAACGTAATAACTGGAGTCTGGTTGCTCAACGAAAATGATCGGAGCCTGAATGCTCAACGTAAAAACCAGAGTCTGGACACCCAACGAAACTGACCGGAGCCTGAACATTCAATGTAATAACCGGAGTCTGGATACCCAACGAAACTGACCGGAGCCTGAACGCTCAACGTAATAACCGGAGTCTGGATACCTAACGAAACTGACCGGAGCCTGAACGCTCAACGTAATAACCGGAGTCTGGATACCCAACGAAACTGACCGGAGCCTGGACGCTCAACTTAATAACTGAAGTCTAGATACCAAACGAAACTGACCGGAGCCTGAACGCTCAATGTAATAACCGGAGTCTGGATACCCAACGAAACTGACCGGAGCCTGAACCCTCAACGTAATAACCGGAGTCTGGATACCCAACAAAACTGACCGGAGCCTGAACGCTCAACGTAAAAACCGGAGTCTTGATACCCAACGAAACTGACCAGAGCCTGAACGCTCAACGTAATAACCGGAGTCTGGATACCCAACGAAACTGACCGGAGCCTGAACGCTCAACGTAATAACCGGAGTCTAGATACCCAACGAAATTGACCAGAGCCTGCTCGCTCAACGTAATAACCGGAGTCTGGATACCCAACGAAACTGACCGGAGCCTGAACCCTCAACGTAATAACCGGAGTCTGGATACCCAACAAAACTGACCGGAGCCTGAACGCTCAACGTAATAACCGGAGTCTGGATACCCAACGAAACTGACCAGGGCCTGAACGCTAAACGTAATAACCGGAGTCTGGATACCCAACAAAACTGATCGGAGGCTGAACATTCAACGTAATAACCGGAGTCTGGATACCCAACGAAACTGACCGGAGCCTGAACGCACAACGTAATAACTGGAGTCTGGATACCCAACGAAACTGACTGGAGCCTGAACGATCAACGTAATAACCGGAGTCTGGATACCCAACGAAACTGACCGGAGCCTGAACGCTCAATGTAATAACCGGAGTCTGGATACCCAACGAAACTGACCGGAGCCTGAACCCTCAACGTAATAACCGGAGTCTGGATACCCAACAAAACTGACCGGAGCCTGAACGCTCAACGTAATAACCGGAGTCTGGATACCCAATGAAACTGACCAGGGCCTGAACGCTAAACGTAATAACCGGAGTCTGGATACCCAACAAAACTGATCGGAGGCTGAACATTCAACGTAATAACCGGAGTCTGGATACCCAACGAAACTGACCGGAGCCTGAACGCACAACGTAATAAACGGAGTCTGGACACCCAACGAAACTGACCGGAGCCTGAACATTCAACGTAATAACCGGAGTCTGGATACCCAACGAAACTGACTGGAGCCTGAACGGACAACGTAATAACTGGTGTCTGGATACCCAACGAAACTGAACGGAGCCTGAACGCTCAACGTAATAACCGGAGTCTGGATACCCAACGAAACTGACCGGAGCGTGAACGTACAACGTAATAACTGGAGTTTGGATGCTCAACGAAAATTATCGGAGCCTGAACGCTCAACGTAATAACCGGAGTCTGGACAACCAACAAAACTGACCGGAACCTGAACGCTCAACGTAATAACCGGAGTTTGGATACCCAACGAAACTGACCGGAGCCTGGAAGCTCAACGTAATAACTGAAGTCTGGATACCAAACGAAACTGACCGGAGCCTGAACGCTCAATGTAATAACCGGAGTCTGGATACCCAACGAAACTGACCGGAGCCTGAACGCTTAGCGTAATAACCGGAGTCTGGATACCCAACGAAACTGACCGGAGCTGAACCCTAAACATAATAACCTGAGTCTGGATACCCAACGAAACTGACCGGAGCCTGAACGCTCAATGTAATAACCGGAGTCTGGATACCCAACGAAACTGACCGGAGCCTGAACGCTCAACGTAATAACCGGAGTCTGGATACACAACGAAACTGACCAGGGCCTGAACGCTCAACGTAATAACCGGAGTCTGGATACCCAACAAAACTGAACGGCGCCTGAACGCTCAACGTAATAACCGGAGTCTGGATACCCAACAAAACTGACCGGAGCCAGAATGCACAACGTAATAACTGGAGTCTGGTTGCTCAACAAAAATGATCGGAGCCTGAATGCTCAACGTAAAAACCAGAGTCTGGACACCGAACGAAATTGACCGGAGCCTGAACCTTCAATGTAATAACCGGAGTCTGGATACCCAACGAAACTGACCGGAGCCTGAATGCTCAACGTAATAACCGGAGTCTGGATGCTCAACGAAAATGACCGGAGCCTGAACTCTCAACGTAATAACCGGAGTCAGGACACCCAACGAAACTGACCGGAGCCTGAACGCTCAACGTAATAACCGGAGTCTGGATACCCAACGAAACTGACCGGAGCCTGAACGCTCAATGTAATAACCGGAGTCTGGATACCCAACGAAACTGACCGGAGCCTGAACCCTCAACGTAATAACCGGAGTCTGGATACCCAACAAAACTGACCGGAGCCTGAACGCTCAACGTAAAAACCGGAGTCTTGATACCCAACGAAACTGACCAGAGCCTGAACGTTCAACGTAATAACCGGAGTCTGGATACCCAACGAAACTGACCGGAGCCTGAACGCTCAACGTAATAACCGGAGTCTAGATACCCAACGAAATTGACCAGAGCCTGCTTGCTCAACGTAATAACCGGAGTCTGGATACCCAACGAAACTGACCGGAGCCTGAACGCTCAACGTAATAACCGGAGTCTGGATACCCAGCAAAACTGACCGGAGCCTGAACGCTCAACGTAAAAACCGGAGTCTGGATACCCAACGAAACTGACCGGAGCCTGAACGCTCAATGTAATAACCAGAGTCTGGATACACAACGAAACTGACCAGAGCATGAACGCTCAACGTAATAACCGGAGTCTGGATACCCAACGAAACTGAATGGAGCCTGAACGCTCAACGTAATAACCGGAGTCTGGATACCCAACAAAACTGACCGGAGCCTGAACGCACAACGTAATAACTGGAGTTTGGATGCTCAACGAAAATGATCGGAGCCTGAACACTCAACGTAATAACCGGAGTCTGGATACCCAACGAAATTGACCGGAGCCTGAAGGCTCGACGTAATAACCGGAGTCTGGATACCCAACGAAACTAACCGGAGCCTGAACGCTTAGAGTAATAACCGGAGTCTGGATACCCAACGAAACTGACCGGAGCTGAACCCTAAACATAATAACCGGAGTCTGGATACCCAACGAAACTGACCGGAGCCTGAACGCTCAATGTAATAACCGGAGTCTGGATACCCAACTAAACTGACCGGAGCCTGAATGCTCAACGTAATAACCGGAGTCTGGATACACAACGAAACTGACCAGGGCCTGAACGCTCAACGTAATAACCGGAGTCTGGATACCCAACAAAACTGAACGGAGCCTGAACGCTCAACGTAATAACCGGAGTCTGGATACCCAACAAAACTGACCGGAGCCAGAATACACAACGTAATAACTGGAGTCTGGTTGCTCAACGAAAATGATCGGAGCCTGAATGCTCAACGTAAAAACCAGAGTCTGGACACCGAACGAAACTGACCGGAGCCTGAACATTCAATGTAATAACCGGAGTCTGGATACCCAATGAAACTGACCGGAGCCTGAACGCTCAACGTAATAACCGGAGTCTGGATACCCAACGAAACTGACCGGAGCCTGAACGCTCAACGTAATAACCGAAGTCTGGATACCCAACGAAACTGACTGGAGCCTGAACGATCAACGTAATAACCGGAGTCTAGATACCCAACGAAACTGACCGGAGCCTAAACGCTCAATGTAATAACCGGAGTCTGGATACCCAACGAAACTGACCGGAGCCTGAACCCTCAACGTAATAACCGGAGTCTGGATACCCAACAAAACTGACCGGAGCCTGAACGCTCAACGTAAAAACCGGAGTCTTGATACCCAACGAAACTGACCAGAGCCTGAACGCTCAACGTAATAACCGGAGTCTGGATACCCAACGAAACTGACCGGAGCCTGAACGCTCAACGTAATAACCGGAGTCTAGATACCCAACGAAATTAACCGGAGCCTGCTCGCTCAACGTAATAACCGGAGTCTGGATACCCAACGAAACTGACCGGAGCCTGAATGCTCAACGTAATAACCGGAGTCTGGATATCCAGCAAAACTGACCGGAGCCTGAACGCTCAACGTAAAAACCGGAGTCTGGATACCCAACGAAACTGACCGGAGCCTGAACGCTCAATGTAATAACCAGAGTCTGGATACACAACGAAACTGACCAGAGGCTGAACGCTCAACGTAATTACCGGAGTCTGGATACCCAACGAAACTGAATGGAGCCTGAACGCTCAACGTAATAACCGGAGTCTGGATACCCAACGAAACTGACCGGAGCCTGAACGCACAACGTAATAACTGGAGTCTGGATGCTCAACGAAAATGATCGGAGCCTGAACACTCAACGTAATAACCGGTGTCTGGATACCCAACATAACTGACCGGAGCCTGAACGTTCAACGTAATAACCGGAGTCTGGATACCCAACGAAATTGACCGGAGCCTGAAGGCTCGACGTAATAACCGGAATCTGGCTACCCAACGAAACTGACCGGAGCCTGAACGCTCAATGTAATAACCGGAGTCTGGATACTCAACGAAACTGACTGGAGCATGAACGATCAACGTAATAACTGGAGTCTGGATACACAACGAAATTGATCGGAGCCTGATCGCTCAACGTAATAACCGGAGTCTGGATACACAAGAAAACTGACCGGAGCCTGAACGCTCAACGTAATAACCGGAGTCTGGATACCCAACGAAACTGACCGGAGCCCGAACGCTCAACGTAATAACCGGAGTCTTGATACTCAACGAAACTGACCGGACCCTGAAAGCACAACGTAATAACTGGAGTCTGGATGCTCAACGAAAATGACCGGAGCCTGAACGCTCAACGTAATAACCGGAGTCTGGATACCCAACAAAACTGACCTGAGCCTGAACGCTCAACGTAATAACCGGAGTCTGGATACCCAACGAAACTAACTGGAGCCTAAACGATCAACGTAATAACAGGAGTCTGGATACACAACGAAACTGACCGAACCTGAACGCTCAATGTAATAACCGGAGTCTGGATACCCAACGAAACTGACGGGAGCCTGAACCCTTAACTTAATAACCGGAGTCTGGATACCCAACAAAACTGACCGAAGCCTGAACGCTCAACGAAAAAACCAGAGTTTGGATACTCAACGAAACTGACCGGAGCCTGAACGCTCAACGTAATAACCGGAGTCTGGATACCCAACGAAACTGACCGGAGCCTGAACGCTCAACGTAATAACCGGAGTCTAGATACCCAACGAAACTAACCGGAGCCTGCTCGCACAACGTAATAACCGAAGTCTGGATACCCAACGAAACTGACCGGAGCCTGAACGCTCAATGTAATAACCGGAGTCTGGATACACAACGAAACTGACCAGAGCCTGAACGCTCAACGTAATAACCGGAGTCTGGATACCCAACGAAACTGAATGGAGCCTGAACGCTCAACGTAATAACCGGAGTCTGGATACCTAACGAAACTGACCGGAGCCTGAACGCACAACGTAATAACTGGAGTCTGGATGCTCAACGAAAATGATCGGAGCCTGAACACTCAACGTAATAACCGGAGTCTGGATACCCAACATAACTGACCGGAGCCTGAACGCTCAACGTAATAACCGGAGTCTGGATACCCAACGAAATTGACCGGAGCCTGAAGGCTCGACGTAATAACCAGAATCTGGCTACCCAACGAAACTGACCGGAGCCTGAACGCTCAACGTAATAACCGGAGTCTGGATACTCAACGAAACTGACTGGAGCATGAACGATCAACGTAATAACTGGAGTCTGGATACACAACGAAATTGATCGGAGCCTGATCGCTCAACGTAATAACCGGAGTCTGGATACACAACAAACTGACCAGAGCCTGAACGCTCAACGTAATAACCGGAGTCTGGATACCCAACGAAACTGACCGGAGCCCGAACGCTCAACGTAATAACCGGAGTCTTGATACTCAACGAAACTGACCGGACCCTGAAAGCACAACGTAATAACTGGAGTCTGGAAGCTCAACGAAAATGACCGGAGCCTGAACGCTCAACGTAATAACCGGAGTCTGGATACCCAACAAAACTGACCTGAGCCTGAACGCTCAACGTAATAACCGGAGTCTGGATACCCAACGAAACTGACTGGAGCCTAAACGATCAACGTAATAACAGGAGTCTGGATACACAACGAAACTGACCGGAGCCTGAACGCTCAACGTAATAACCGGAGTCTGGATACACAACAAAACTGACCAGGGCCTGAACGCTCAACATAATAACCGGAGTCTGGATACCCAACAAAACTGAACGGAGCCTGAACGCTCAACGTAATAACCGGAGTCTGGATACCCAACAAAACTGACCGGAGCCAGAATGCACAACGTAATAACTGGAGTCTGGTTGCTCAACGAAAATGATCGGAGCCTGAATGCTCAACGTAAAAACCAGAGTCTGGACACCGAACGAAACTGACCGGAGCCTGAACATTCAATGTAATAACCGGAGTCTGGATACCCAACGAAACTGACCGGAGCCTGAACGCTCAACGTAATAACCGGAGTCTGGATACCCAACGAAACTGACCGGAGCCTGAACGCTCAACGTAATAACCGGAGTCTGGATACCCAACGAAACTGACTGGAGCCTGAACGATCAACGTAATAACCGGAGTCTGGATACCCAACGAAACTGACCGGAGCCTGAACGCTCAATGTAATAACCGGAGTCTGGATACCCAACGAAACTGACCGGAGCCTGAACCCTCAACGTAATAACCGGAGTCTGGATACCCAACAAAACTGACCGGAGCCTGAACGCTCAACATAATAACCGGAGTCTGGATACCCAACGAAACTGACCAGGGCCTGAACGCTAAACGTAATAACCGGAGTCTGGATACCCAATAAAACTGATCGGAGCCTGAACATTCAACGTAATAACCGGAGTCTGGATACCCAACGAAACTGACCGGAGCCTGAACGCACAACGTAATAACTGGAGTCTGGATGCTCAACGAAAATGATCGGAGCCTGAATGCTCAACGTAATAAACGGAGTCTGGACACCCAACGAAACTGACCGGAGCCTGAACATTCAACGTAATAACTGGAGTCTGGATACCCAACGAAACTGACTGGAGCCTGAACGGACAACGTAATAACTGGTGTCTGGATACCCAACGAAACTGAACGGAGCCTGAACGCTCAACGTAATAACCGGAGTCTGGATACCCAACGAAACTGACCGGAGCCTGAACGTACAACGTAATAACTGGAGTTTGGATGCTCAACGAAAATGATCGGAGCCTGAACGCTCAACGTAATAACCGGAGTCTGGACAACCAACGAAACTGACCGGAACCTGAACGCTCAACGTAATAACCGGAGTTTGGATACCCAACGAAACTGACCGGAGCCTGGACGCTCAACGTAATAACTGAAGTCTGGATACCAAACGAAACTGACCGGAGCCTGAACGCTCAATGTAATAACCGGAGTCTGGATACCCAACGAAACTGACCGGAGCCTGAACGCTTAGCGTAATAACCGGAGTCTGGATACCCAACGAAACTGACCGGAGCTGAACCCTAAACATAATAACCTGAGTCTGGATACCCAACGAAACTGACCGGAGCCTGAACGCTCAATGTAATAACCGGAGTCTGGATACCCAACGAAACTGACCGGAGCCTGAACGCTCAACGTAATAACCGGAGTCTAGATACACAACGAAACTGACCAGGGCCTGAACGCTCAACGTAATAACCGGAGTCTGGATACCCAACAAAACTGAACGGAGCCTGAACGCTCAACGTAATAACCGGAGTCTGGATACCCAACAAAACTGACCGGAGCCAGAATGCACAACGTAATAACTGGAGTCTGGTTGCTCAACAAAAATGATCGGAGCCTGAATGCTCAACGTAAAAACCAGAGTCTGGACACCGAACGAAACTGACCGGAGCCTGAACCTTCAATGTAATAACCGGAGTCTGGATACCCAACGAAACTGACCGGAGCCTGAACGCTCAACGTAATAACCGGAGTCTGGATACCCAACGAAACTGACCGGAGCCTGAACGCTCAACGTAATAACCGGAGTCTGGATACCCAACGAAACTGACTGGAGCCTGAACGATCAACGTAATAACCGGAGTCTGGATACCAAACGAAACTGACCGGAGCCTGAACGCTCAATGTAATAACCGGAGTCTGGATACCCAACGAAACTGACCGGAGCCTGAACCCTCAACGTAATAACCGGAGTCTGGATACCCAACAAAACTGACCGGAGCCTGAACGCTCAACCTAAAAACCGGAGTCTTGATACCCAACGAAACTGACCAGAGCCTGAACGTTCAACGTAATAACCGGAGTCTGGATACCCAACGAAACTGACCGGAGCATGAACGCTCAACGTAATAACCGGAGTCTAGATACCCAACGAAATTGACCAGAGCCTGCTTGCTCAACGTAATAACCAGAGTCTGGATACCCAACGAAACTGACCGGAGCCTGAACGCTCAACGTAATAACCGGAGTCTGGATACCCAGCAAAACTGACCGGAGCCTGAACGCTCAACGTAAAAACCGGAGTCTGGATACCCAACGAAACTGACCGGAGCCTGAACGCTCAATGTAATAACCAGAGTCTGGATACACAACGAAACTGACCAGAGCATGAACGCTCAACGTAATAACCGGAGTCTGGATACCCAACGAAACTGAATGGAGCCTGAACGCTCAACGTAATAACCGGAGTCTGGATACCCAACGAAACTGACCGGAGCCTGAACGCACAACGTAATAACTGGAGTCTGGATGCTCAATGAAAATGATCGGAGCCTGAACACTCAACGTAATAACCGGAGTCTGGATACCCAACATAACTGACCGGAGCCTGAACGTTCAACGTAATAACCGGAGTCTGGATACCCAACGAAATTGACCGGAGCCTGAAGGCTCGACGTAATAACCGGAGTCTGGATACCCAACGAAACTGACCGGAGCCTGAACGCTTAGCGTAATAACCGGAGTCTGGATACCCAACGAAACTGACCGGAGCTGAACCCTAAACATAATAACCGGAGTCTAGATACCCAACGAAACTGACCGGAGCCTGAACGCTCAATGTAATAACCGGAGTCTGGATACCCAACTAAACTGACCGGAGCCTGAACGCTCAACGTAATAACCGGAGTCTGGATACACAACGAAACTGACCAGGGCCTGAACGCTCAACATAATAACCGGAGTCTGGATACCCAACAAAACTGAACGGAGCCTGAACGCTTAACGTAATAACCGGAGTCTGGATACCCAACAAAACTGACCGGAGCCAGAATACACAACGTAATAACTGGAGTCTGGTTGCTCAACGAAAATGATCGGAGCCTGAATGCTCAACGTAAAAACCAGAGTCTGGACACCGAACGAAACTGACCGGAGCCTGAACATTCAATGTAATAACCGGAGTCTGGATACCCAACGAAACTGACCGGAGCCTGAACGCTCAACGTAATAACCGGAGTCTGGATACCGAACGAAACTGACCGGAGCCTGAACGCTCAACGTAATAACCGAAGTCTGGATACCCAACGAAACTGACTGGAGCCTGAACGATCAACGTAATAACCGGAGTCTGGATACCCAACGAAACTGACCGGAGCCTGAACGCTCAATGTAATAACCGGAGTCTGGATACCCAACGAAACTGACCGGAGCCTGAACCCTCAACGTAATAACCGGAGTCTGGATACCCAACAAAACTGACCGGAGCCTGAACGCTCAACGTAAAAACCGGAGTCTTGATACCCAACGAAACTGACCAGAGCCTGAACGCTCAACGTAATAACCGGAGTCTGGATACCCAACGAAACTGACCGGAGCCTGAACGCTCAACGTAATAACCGGAGTCTAGATACCCAACGAAATTGACCGGAGCCTGCTCGCTCAACGTAATAACCGGAGTCTGGATACCCAACGAAACTGACCGGAGCCTGAACGCTCAACGTAATAACTGGAGTCCGGATACCCAGCAAAACTGACCGGAGCCTGAACGCTCAACGTAAAAACCGGAGTCTGGTTACCCAACGAAACTGACCGGAGCCTGAACGCTCAATGTAATAACCGGAGTCTGGATACACAACGAAACTGACCAGAGGCTGAACGCTCAACGTAATAACCGGAGTCTGGATACCCAACGAAATTGAATGGAGCCTGAACGTTCAACGTAATAACCGGAGTCTGGATACCCAACGAAACTGACCGGAGCCTGAACGCACAACGTAATAACTGGAGTCTGGATGCTCAACGAAAATGATCGGAGCCTGAACACTCAACGTAATAACCGGAGTCTGGATACCCAACATAACTGACCGGAGCCTGAACGTTCAACGTAATAACCGGAGTCTGGATACCCAACGAAATTGACCGGAGCCTGAAGGCTCGACGTAATAACCGGAATCTGGCTACCCAACGAAACTGACCGGAGCCTGAACGCTCAACGTAATAACCGGAGTCTGGATACTCAACGAAACTGACTGGAGCATGAACGATCAACGTAATAACTGGAGTCTGGATACACAACGAAATTGATCGGAGCCTGATCGCTCAACGTAATAACCGGAGTCTGGATACACAACAAAACTGACCGGAGCCTGAACGCTCAACGTAATAACCGGAGTCTGGATACCCAACGAAACTGACCGGAGCCCGAACGCTCAACGTAATAACCGGAGTCTTGATACTCAACGAAACTGACCGGACCCTGAAAGCACAACGTAATAACTGGAGTCTGGATGCTCAACGAAAATGACCGGAGCCTGAACGCTCAACGTAATAACCGGAGTCTGGATACCCAACAAAAATGACCTGAGCCTGAACGCTCAACGTAATAACCGGAGTCTGGATACCCAACGAAACTGACTAGAGCCTAAACGATCAACGTAATAACAGGAGTCTGGATACACAACGAAACTGACCGAACCTGAACGCTCAATGTAATAACCGGAGTCTGGATACCCAACGAAACTGACGGGAGCCTGAACCCTTAACTTAATAACCGGAGTATGGATACCCAACAAAACTGACCGAAGCCTGAACGCTCAACGAAAAAACCAGAGTTTGGATACTCAACGAAACTGACCGGAGCCTGAACGCTCAACGTAATAACCGGAGTCTGGATACCCAAGGAAACTGACCGGAGCCTGAACGCACAACGTAATAACTGGAGTCTGGATGCTCAATGAAAATGATCGGAGCCTGAACACTCAACGTAATAACCGGAGTCTGGATACCCAACATAACTGACCGGAGCCTGAACGTTCAACGTAATAACCGGAGTCTGGATACCCAACGAAATTGACCGGAGCCTGAAGGCTCGACGTAATAACCGGAGTCTGGATACCCAACGAAACTGACCGGAGCCTGAACGCTTAGCGTAATAACCGGAGTCTGGATACCCAACGAAACTGACCGGAGCTGAACCCTAAACATAATAACCGGAGTCTAGATACCCAACGAAACTGACCGGAGCCTGAACGCTCAATGTAATAACCGGAGTCTGGATACCCAACTAAACTGACCGGAGCCTGAACGCTCAACGTAATAACCGGAGTCTGGATACACAACGAAACTGACCAGGGCCTGAACGCTCAACATAATAACCGGAGTCTGGATACCCAACAAAACTGAACGGAGCCTGAACGCTTAACGTAATAACCGGAGTCTGGATACCCAACAAAACTGACCGGAGCCAGAATACACAACGTAATAACTGGAGTCTGGTTGCTCAACGAAAATGATCGGAGCCTGAATGCTCAACGTAAAAACCAGAGTCTGGACACCGAACGAAACTGACCGGAGCCTGAACATTCAATGTAATAACCGGAGTCTGGATACCCAACGAAACTGACCGGAGCCTGAACGCTCAACGTAATAACCGGAGTCTGGATACCGAACGAAACTGACCGGAGCCTGAACGCTCAACGTAATAACCGAAGTCTGGATACCCAACGAAACTGACTGGAGCCTGAACGATCAACGTAATAACCGGAGTCTGGATACCCAACGAAACTGACCGGAGCCTGAACGCTCAATGTAATAACCGGAGTCTGGATACCCAACGAAACTGACCGGAGCCTGAACCCTCAACGTAATAACCGGAGTCTGGATACCCAACAAAACTGACCGGAGCCTGAACGCTCAACGTAAAAACCGGAGTCTTGATACCCAACGAAACTGACCAGAGCCTGAACGCTCAACGTAATAACCGGAGTCTGGATACCCAACGAAACTGACCGGAGCCTGAACGCTCAACGTAATAACCGGAGTCTAGATACCCAACGAAATTGACCGGAGCCTGCTCGCTCAACGTAATAACCGGAGTCTGGATACCCAACGAAACTGACCGGAGCCTGAACGCTCAACGTAATAACTGGAGTCCGGATACCCAGCAAAACTGACCGGAGCCTGAACGCTCAACGTAAAAACCGGAGTCTGGATACCCAACGAAACTGACCGGAGCCTGAACGCTCAATGTAATAACCGGAGTCTGGATACACAACGAAACTGACCAGAGGCTGAACGCTCAACGTAATAACCGGAGTCTGGATACCCAACGAAATTGAATGGAGCCTGAACGTTCAACGTAATAACCGGAGTCTGGATACCCAACGAAACTGACCGGAGCCTGAACGCACAACGTAATAACTGGAGTCTGGATGCTCAACGAAAATGATCGGAGCCTGAACACTCAACGTAATAACCGGAGTCTGGATACCCAACATAACTGACCGGAGCCTGAACGTTCAACGTAATAACCGGAGTCTGGATACCCAACGAAATTGACCGGAGCCTGAAGGCTCGACGTAATAACCGGAATCTGGCTACCCAACGAAACTGACCGGAGCCTGAACGCTCAACGTAATAACCGGAGTCTGGATACTCAACGAAACTGACTGGAGCATGAACGATCAACGTAATAACTGGAGTCTGGATACACAACGAAATTGATCGGAGCCTGATCGCTCAACGTAATAACCGGAGTCTGGATACACAACAAAACTGACCGGAGCCTGAACGCTCAACGTAATAACCGGAGTCTGGATACCCAACGAAACTGACCGGAGCCCGAACGCTCAACGTAATAACCGGAGTCTTGATACTCAACGAAACTGACCGGACCCTGAAAGCACAACGTAATAACTGGAGTCTGGATGCTCAACGAAAATGACCGGAGCCTGAACGCTCAACGTAATAACCGGAGTCTGGATACCCAACAAAAATGACCTGAGCCTGAACGCTCAACGTAATAACCGGAGTCTGGATACCCAACGAAACTGACTAGAGCCTAAACGATCAACGTAATAACAGGAGTCTGGATACACAACGAAACTGACCGAACCTGAACGCTCAATGTAATAACCGGAGTCTGGATACCCAACGAAACTGACGGGAGCCTGAACCCTTAACTTAATAACCGGAGTATGGATACCCAACAAAACTGACCGAAGCCTGAACGCTCAACGAAAAAACCAGAGTTTGGATACTCAACGAAACTGACCGGAGCCTGAACGCTCAACGTAATAACCGGAGTCTGGATACCCAAGGAAACTGACCGGAGCCTGAACGCTCAACGTAATAACTGGAGTCTAGATACCCAACGAAACTGACCGGAGCCTGCTCGCACAACGTAATAACCGAAGTCTGGATACCCAACGAAACTGACCGGAGCCTGAACGCTCAATGTAATAACCGGAGTCTGGATACACAACGAAACTGACCAGAGCCTGAACGCTCAACGTAATAACCGGAGTCTAGATACCCAACGAAACTGAATGGAGCCTGAACGCTCAACGTTATAACCGGAGTCTGTATACCCAACGAAACTGACCGGAGCCTGAACGCACAACGTAATAACTGGAGTCTGGATGCTCAACGAAACTGACCGGACCCTGAAAGCACAACGTAATAACTGGAGTCTGGATGCTCAACGAAAATGACCGGAGCCTGAACGCTCAACGTAATAACCGGAGTCTGGATACCCAACGAAACTGACCGGAGCCTGAACGCTCAACGTAATAACCGGAGTTTAGATACCCAACGAAATTGACCGAATCCTGCTCGCTCAACGTAATAACCAGAGTCTGGATACCCAACGAAACTGACCGGAGCATGAACGCTCAACGTAATAACCGGAGTCTGGATACCCAGCAAAACTGACCGGAGCCTGAACGCTCAACGTAAAAACCGGAGTCTGGATACCCAACGAAACTGACCGGAGCCTGAACGCTCAACGTAATAACCGGAGTCTAGATACACAACGAAACTGACCAGAGCCTGAACGCTCAACGTAATAACCGGAGTCTGGATACCCAACGAAACTGACCGGAGCCTGAACGCTTAGCGTAATAACCGGAGTCTGGATACCCAACGAAACTGACCGGAGCTGAACCCTAAACATAATAACCTGAGTCTGGATACCCAACGAAACTGACCGGAGCCTGAACGCTCAATGTAATAACCGGAGTCTGGATACCCAACGAAACTGACCGGAGCCTGAACGCTCAACGTAATAACCGGAGTCTAGATACACAACGAAACTGACCAGGGCCTGAACGCTCAACGTAATAACCGGAGTCTGGATACCCAACAAAACTGAACGGAGCCTGAACGCTCAACATAATAACCGGAGTCTGGATACCCAACAAAACTGACCGGAGCCAGAATGCACAACGTAATAACTGGAGTCTGGTTGCTCAACAAAAATGATCGGAGCCTGAATGCTCAACGTAAAAACCAGAGTCTGGACACCGAACGAAACTGACCGGAGCCTGAACCTTCAATGTAATAACCGGAGTCTGGATACCCAACGAAACTGACCGGAGCCTGAACGCTCAACGTAATAACCGGAGTCTGGATACCCAACGAAACTGACCGGAGCCTGAACGCTCAACGTAATAACCGGAGTCTAGATACCCAACGAAACTGACTGGAGCCTGAACGATCAACGTAATAACCGGAGTCTGGATACCCAACGAAACTGACCGGAGCCTGAACGCTCAATGTAATAACCGGAGTCTGGATACCAAACGAAACTGACCGGAGCCTGAATCCTCAACGTAATAACCGGAGTCTGGATACCCAACAAAACTGACCGGAGCCTGAACGCTCAACCTAAAAACCGGAGTCTTGATACCCAACGAAACTGACCAGAGCCTGAACGTTCAACGTAATAACCGGAGTCTGGATACCCAACGAAACTGACCGGAGCCTGAACGCTCAACGTAATAACCGGAGTCTAGATACCCAACGAAATTGACCAGAGCCTGCTTGCTCAACGTAATAACCGGAGTCTGGATACCCAACGAAACTGACCGGAGCCTGAACGCTCAACGTAATAACCGGAGTCTGGATACCCAGCAAAACTGACCGGAGCCTGAACGCTCAACGTAAAAACCGGAGTCTGGATACCCAACGAAACTGACCGGAGCCTGAACGCTCAATGTAATAACCAGAGTCTGGATACACAACGAAACTGACCAGAGCATGAACGCTCAACGTAATAACCGGAGTCTGGATACCCAACGAAACTGAATGGAGCCTGAACGCTCAACGTAATAACCGGAGTCTGGATACCCAACGAAACTGACCGGAGCCTGAACGCACAACGTAATAACTGGAGTCTGGATGCTCAACGAAAATGATCGGAGCCTGAACACTCAACGTAATAACCGGAGTCTGGATACCCAACATAACTGACCGGAGCCTGAACGTTCAGCGTAATAACCAGAGTCAGGATACCCAACGAAATTGACCGGAGCCTGAAGGCTCGACGTAATAACCGGAGTCTGGATACCCAACGAAACTGACCGGAGCCTGAACGCTTAGCGTAATAACCGGAGTCTGGATACCCAACGAAACTGACCGGAGCTGAACCCTAAACATAATAACCGGAGTCTGGATACCCAACGAAACTGACCGGAGCCTGAACGCTCAATGTAATAACCGGAGTCTGGATACCCAACTAAACTGACCGGAGCCTGAAGGCTCAACGTAATAACCGGAGTCTAGATACACAACGAAACTGACCAGGGCCTGAACGCTCAACGTAATAACCGGAGTCTGGATACCCAACAAAACTGAACGGAGCCTGAACGCTCAACATAATAACCGGAGTCTAGATAGCCAACAAAACTGACCGGAGCCAGAATGCACAACGTAATAACTGGAGTCTGGTTGCTCAACAAAAATGATCGGAGCCTGAATGCTCAACGTAAAAACCAGAGTCTGGACACCGAACGAAACTGACCGGAGCCTGAACCTTCAATGTAATAATCGGAGTCTGGATACCCAACGAAACTGACCGGAGCCTGAACGCTCAACGTAATAACCGGAGTCTGGATACCCAACGAAACTGACCGGAGCCTGAACGCTCAACGTAATAACCGGAGTCTGGATACCCAACGAAACTGACTGGAGCCTGAACGATCAACGTAATAACCGGAGTCTGGATACCCAACGAAACTGACCGGAGCCTGAACGCTCAATGTAATAACCGGAGTCTGGATACCCAACGAAACTGACCGGAGCCTGAACCCTCAACGTAATAACCGGAGTCTGGATACCCAACAAAACTGACCGGAGCCTGAACGCTCAACCTAAAAACCGGAGTCTTGATACCCAACGAAACTGACCAGAGCCTGAACGTTCAACGTAATAACCGGAGTCTGGATACCCAACGAAACTGACCGGAGCCTGAACGCTCAACGTAATAACCGGAGTCTAGATACCCAACGAAATTGACCAGAGACTGCTTGCTCAACGTAATAACTGGAGTCTGGATACCCAACGAAACTGACCGGAGCCTGACCGCTCAACGTAATAACCGGAGTCTGGATACCCAGCAAAACTGACCGGAGCCTGAACGCTCAACGTAAAAACCGGAGTCTGGATACCCAACGAAACTGACCGGAGCCTGAACGCTCAATGTAATAACCAGAGTCTGGATACACAACGAAACTGACCAGAGCAAGAACGCTCAACGTAATAACCGGAGTCTGGATACCCAACGAAACTGAATGGAGCCTGAACGCTCAACGTAATAACCGGAGTCTGGATACCCAACGAAACTGACCGGAGCCTGAACGCACAACGTAATAACTGGAGTCTGGATGCTCAACGAAAATGATCGGAGCCTGAACACTCAACGTAATAACCGGAGTCTGGATACCCAACATAACTGACCGGAGCCTGAACGTTCAACGTAATAACCGGAGTCTGGATACCCAACGAAATTGACCGGAGCCTGAAGGCTCGACGTAATAACCGGAGTCTGGATACCCAACGAAACTGACCGGAGCCTGAACGCTTAGCGTAATAACCGGAGTCTGGATACCCAACGAAACTGACCGGAGCTGAACCCTAAACATAATAACCGGAGTCTGGATACCCAACGAAACTGACCGGAGCCTGAACGCTCAATGTAATAACCGGAGTCTGGATACCCAACTAAACTGACCGGAGCCTGAACGCTCAACGTAATAACCGGAGTCTGGATACACAACGAAACTGACCAGGGCCTGAACGCTCAACATTATAATCGGAGTCTGGATACCCAACAAAACTGAACGGAGCCTGAACGCTCAACGTAATAACCGGAGTCTGGATACCCAACAAAACTGACCGGAGCCAGAATACACAACGTAATAACTGGAGTCTGGGTTCTCAACGAAAATGATCGGAGCCTGAATGCTCAACGTAAAAACCAGAGTCTAGACACCGAACGAAACTGACCGGAGCCTGAACATTCAATGTAATAACCGGAGTCTGGATACCCAACGAAACTGACCGGAGCCTGAACGCTCAACGTAATAACCGGAGTCTGGATACCCAACGAAACTGACCGGAGCCTGAACGCTCAACGTAATAACCGAAGTCTGGATACCCAACGAAACTGACTGGAGCCTGAACGCACAACGTAATAACTGGAGTCTGGATGCTCAACGAAAATGATCGGAGCCTGAACACTCAACGTAATAACCGGAGTTTGGATACCCAACATAACTGACCGGAGCCTGAACGTTCAACGTAATAACCGGAGTCTGGATACCCAACGAAATTGACCGGAGCCTGAAGGCTCGACGTAATAACCGGAGTCTGGATACCCAACGAAACTGACCGGAGCCTGAACGCTTAGCGTAATAACCGGAGTCTGGATACCCAACGAAACTGACCGGAGCTGAACCCTAAACATAATAACCGGAGTCTGGATACCCAACGAAACTGACCGGAGCCTGAACGCTCAATGTAATAACCGGAGTCTGGATACCCAACTAAACTGACCGGAGCTTGAACGCTCAACGTAATAACCGGAGTCTAGATACACAACGAAACTGACCAGGGCCTGAACGCTCAACGTAATAACCGGAGTCTGGATACCCAACAAAACTGAACGGAGCCTGAACGCTCAACGTAATAACCGGAGTCTGGATACCCAACAAAACTGACCGGAGCCAGAATGCACAACGTAATAACTGGAGTCTGGTTGCTCAACAAAAATGATCGGAGCCTGAATGCTCAACGTAAAAACCAGAGTCTGGACACCGAACGAAACTGACCGGAGCCTGAACCTTCAATGTAATAACCGGAGTCTGGATACCCAACGAAACTGACCGGAGCCTGAACGCTCAACGTAATAACCGGAGTCTGGATACCCAACGAAACTGACCGGAGCCTGAACGCTCAACGTAATAACCGGAGTCTGGATACCCAACGAAACTGACTGGAGCCTGAACGATCAACGTAATAACCGGAGTCTGGATACCCAACGAAACTGACCGGAGCCTGAACGCTCAATGTAATAACCGGAGTCTGGATACCCAACGAAACTGACCGGAGCCTGAACCCTCAACGTAATAACCGGAGTCTGGATACCCAACAAAACTGACCGGAGCCTGAACGCTCAACCTAAAAACCGGAGTCTTGATACCCAACGAAACTGACCAGAGCCTGAACGTTCAACGTAATAACCGGAGTCTGGATACCCAACGAAACTGACCGGAGCCTGAACGCTCAACGTAATAACCGGAGTCTAGATACCCAACGAAATTGACCAGAGCCTGCTTGCTCAACGTAATAACCGGAGTCTGGATACCCAACGAAACTGACCGGAGCCTGAACGCTCAACGTAATAACCGGAGTCTGGATACCCAGCAAAACTGACCGGAGCCTGAACGCTCAACGTAAAAACCGGAGTCTGGATACCCAACGAAACTGACCGGAGCCTGAACGCTCAATGTAATAACCAGAGTCTGGATACACAACGAAACTGACCAGAGCATGAACGCTCAACGTAATAACCGGAGTCTGGATACCCAACGAAACTGAATGGAGCCTGAACGCTCAACGTAATAACCGGAGTCTGGATACCCAACGAAACTGACCGGAGCCTGAACGCACAACGTAATAACTGGAGTCTGGATGCTCAACGAAAATGATCGGAGCCTGAACACTCAACGTAATAACCGGAGTCTGGATACCCAACATAACTGACCGGAGCCTGAACGTTCAACGTAATAACCGGAGTCTGGATACCCAACGAAATTGACCGGAGCCTGAAGGCTCGACGTAATAACCGGAGTCTGGATACCCAACGAAACTGACCGGAGCCTGAACGCTTAGCGTAATAACCGGAGTCTGGATACCCAACGAAACTGACCGGAGCTGAACCCTAAACATAATAACCGGAGTCTGGATACCCAACGAAACTGACCGGAGCCTGAACGCTCAATGTAATAACCGGAGTCTGGATACCCAACTAAACTGACCGGAGCCTGAACGCTCAACGTAATAACCGGAGTCTGGATACACAACGAAACTGACCAGGGCCTGAACGCTCAACATAATAACCGGAGTCTGGATACCCAACAAAACTGAACGGAGCCTGAACGCTCAACGTAATAACCGGAGTCTGGATACCCAACAAAACTGACCGGAGCCAGAATACACAACGTAATAACTGGAGTCTGGTTGCTCAACGAAAATGATCGGAGCCTGAATGCTCAACGTAAAAACCAGAGTCTGGACACCGAACAAAACTGACCGGAGCCTGAACATTCAATGTAATAACCGGAGTCTGGATACCCAACGAAACTGACCGGAGCCTGAACGCTCAACGTAATAACCGGAGTCTGGATACCCAACGAAACTGACCGGAGCCTGAACGCTCAACGTAATAACCGAAGTCTGGATACCCAACGAAACTGACTAGAGCCTGAACGATCAACGTAATAACCGGAGTCTGGATACCCAACGAAACTGACCGGAGCCTGAACGCTCAATGTAATAACCGGAGTCTGGATACCCAACGAAACTGACCGGAGCCTGAACCCTCAACGTAATAACCGGAGTCTGGATACCCAACAAAACTGACCGGAGCCTGAACGCTCAACGTAAAAACCGGAGTCTTGATACCCAACGAAACTGACCAGAGCCTGAACGCTCAACGTAATAACCGGAGTCTGGATACCCAACGAAACTGACCGGAGCCTGAACGCTCAACGTAATAACCGGAGTCTAGATACCCAACGAAATTGACCGGAGCCTGCTCGCTCAACGTAATAACCGGAGTCTGGATACCCAACGAAACTGACCGGAGCCTGAACGCTCAACGTAATAACTGGAGTCCGGATACCCAGTAAAACTGACCGGAGCCTGAACGCTCAACGTAAAAACCGGAGTCTGGATACCCAACGAAACTGACCGGAGCCTGAACGCTCAACGTAAAAACCGGAGTCTGGATACCCAACGAAACTGACCGGAGCCTGAACGCTCAATGTAATAACCGGAGTCTGGATACACAACGAAACTGACCAGAGGCTGAACGCTCAACGTAATAACCGGAGTCTGGATACCCAACGAAATTGAATGGAGCCTGAACGCTCAACGTAATAACCGGAGTCTGGATACCCAACGAAACTGACCGGAGCCTGAACGCACAACGTAATAACTGGAGTCTGGATGCTCAACGAAAATGATCGGAGCCTGAACACTCAACGTAATAACCGGAGTCTGGATACCCAACATAACTGACCGGAGCCTGAACGTTCAACGTAATAACCGGAGTCTGGATACCCAACGAAATTGACCGGAGCCTGAAGGCTCGACGTAATAACCGGAATCTGGCTACCCAACGAAACTGACCGGAGCCTGAACGCTCAACGTAATAACCGGAGTCTGGATACTCAACGAAACTGACTGGAGCATGAACGATCAACGTAATAACTGGAGTCTGGATACACAACGAAATTGATCGGAGCCTGATCGCTCAACGTAATAACCGGAGTCTGGATACACAACAAAACTGACCGGAGCCTGAACGCTCAACGTAATAACCGGAGTCTGGATACCCAACGAAACTGACCGGAGCCCGAACGCTCAACGTAATAACCGGAATCTTGATACTCAACGAAACTGACCGGACCCTGAAAGCACAACGTAATAACTGGAGTCTGGATGCTCAACGAAAATGACCGGAGCCTGAACGCTCAACGTAATAACCGGAGTCTGGATACCCAACAAAAATGACCTGAGCCTGAACGCTCAACGTAATAACCGGAGTCTGGATACCCAACGAAACTGACTGGAGCCTAAACGATCAACGTAATAACAGGAGTCTGGATACACAACGAAACTGACCGAACCTGAACGCTCAATGTAATAACCGGAGTCTGGATACCCAACGAAACTGACGGGAGCCTGAACCCTTAACTTAATAACCGGAGTCTGGATACCCAACAAAACTGACCGAAGCCTGAACGCTCAACGAAAAAACCAGAGTTTGGATACTCAACGAAACTGACCGGAGCCTAAACGCTCAACGTAATAACCGGAGTCTGGATACCCAACGAAACTGACCGGAGCCTGAACGCTCAACGTAATAACCGGAGTCTAGATACCCAACGAAACTGACCGGAGCCTGCTCGCACAACGTAATAACCGAAGTCTGGATACCCAACGAAACTGACCGGAGCCTGAACGCTCAATGTAATAACCGGAGTCTGGATACACAACGAAACTGACCAGAGCCTGAACGCTCAACGTAATAACCGGAGTCTAGATACCCAACGAAACTGAATGGAGCCTGAACGCTCAACGTAATAACCGGAGTCTGGATACCCAACGAAACTGACCGGAGCCTGAACGCACAACGTAATAACTGGAGTCTGGATGCTCAACGAAACTGACCGGACCCTGAAAGCACAACGTAATAACTGGAGTCTGGATGCTCAACGAAAATGACCGGAGCCTGAACGCTCAACGTAATAACCGGAGTCTAGATACCCAACGAAACTGACCGGAGCCTGAACGCTCAACGTAATAACCGGAGTCTAGATACCCAACGAAATTGACCGAAGCCTGCTCGCTCAACGTAATAACCGGAGTCTGGATACCCAACGAAACTGACCGGATCCTGAACGCTCAACGTAATAACCGGAGTCTGGATACCCAGCAAAACTGACCGGAGCCTGAACGCTCAACGTAAAAACCGGAGTCTGGATACCCAACGAAACTGACCGGAGCCTGAACGCTCAACGTAATAACCGGAGTCTAGATACACAACGAAACTGACCAGAGCCTAAACGCTCAACGTAATAACCGGAGTCCGGATACCCAACGAAACTGAATGGAGCCTGAACGCTCAACGTAATAACCGGAGTTTGGATACCCAACGAAACTGACCGGAGCCTGAACGCACAACGTAATAACTGGAGTCTGGATGCTCAACGAAAATGATCGGAGCCTGAACGCTCAACGTAATAACCGGAGTCTGGACACCCAACGAAACTGACCGGAGCCTGAACGCTCAACGTAATAACCGGAGTCTTGATACCCAACGAAACTGACCGGAGCCTGGACGCTCAACGTAATAACTGAAGTCTGGATACCAAACGAAACTGACCGGAGCCTGAACGCTCAATGTAATAACCGGAGTCTGGATACCCAACGAAACTGACCGAAGCCTGAACGCTTAGCGTAATAACCGGAGTCTGGATACCCAACGAAACTGACCGGAGCCTGAACGCTCAACGTAATAACCGGAGTCTGGATACCCAACGAAACTGACCGGAGCCTGAATGCTCAATGTAATAACCGGAGTCTGGATACCCAACGAAACTGACCGGAGCCTGAACGCTCAACGTAATAACCGGAGTCTGGATACACAACGAAACTGACCAGGGCCTGAACGCTCAACGTAATAACCGGAGTCTGGATACCCAACAAAACTGAACGGAGCCTGAACGCTCAACGTAATAACCGGAGTCTGGATACCCAACAAAACTGACCGTAGCCAAAACGCACAACGTAAAAACCGGAGTCTGGATACCCAACGAAACTGACCGGAGCCTGAACGCACAACGTAATAACTGGAGTCTGGATGCTCAACGAAAATGATCGGAGCCTGAACGCTCAACATAATAACCGGAGTCTGGACACCCAACGAAACTGACCGGAGTCTGAACGCTCAACGTAATAACCGGAGTCTGGATACCCAACGAAACTGACTGGAGCCTGGACGCTCAACGTAATAACTGAAGTCTGGATACCCAACGAAACTGACTGGAGCCTTAACGATCAACGTAATAACCGGAGTCTGGATACCCAACGAAACTAACCGGAGCCTGGACGCTCAATGTAATAACCGAAGTCTGGATACCCAACGAAACTGACCGGAGCCTGAACCCTCAACGTAATAACCGGAGTCTGGATACCCAATAAAACTGACCGGAGCCTGAACGCTCAACGTAAAAACCGGAGTCTGGATACCCAACGAAACTGACCAGAGCCTGAACGCTCAACGTAATAACCGGAGTCTGGATACCCAACGAAACTGACCGAAGCCTGAACGCTCAACGTAATAACCGGAGTCTAGATACCCAACGAAATTGACCGAAGCCTGCTCGCTCAACGTAATAACCGGAGTCTGGATACCCAACGAAACTGACCGGAGCCTGAACGCTCAACGTAATAACCGGAGTCTGGATACCCAGTAAAACTGACCGGAGCCTGAACGCTCAACGTAAAAACCGGAGTCTGGATACCCAACGAAACTGACCGGAGCCTGAACGCTCAACGTAATAACCAGAGTCTAGATACACAACGAAACTGACCAGAGCCTGAACGCTCAACGTAATAACCGGAGTCCGGATACCCAACGAAACTGAATGGAGCCTGAACGCTCAACGTAATAACCGGAGTCTGGATACCCAACGAAACTGACCGGAGCCTGAACGCACAACGTAATAACTGGAGTGTGGATGCTCAACGAAAATGATCGGAGCCTGAACACTCAACGTAATAACCGGAGTCTGGATACCCAACATAACTGACCAGAGCCTGAACGTTCAACGTAATAACCGGAGTATGGATACCCAACGAAATTGATCGGAGCCTGAAGGCTCGACGTAATAACCGGAATCTGGATACCCAACGAAACTGACCTGAGCCTGAACGCTCAACGTAATAACCGGAGTCTGTATACTCAACGAAACTGACTGGAGCCTGAACGATCAACGTAATAACTGGAGTCTGGATACATAACGAAATTGATCGGAGCCTGATCGCTCAACGTAATAACCGGAGTCTGGATACACAACGAAACTGACCGGAGCCTGAACGCTCAACGTAATAACCGGAGTCTGGATACCCAACGAAACTGACCGGAGCCCGAACGCTCAACGTAATAACCGGAGTCTTGGTACTCAACGAAACTGACTGGACCCTGAACGCACAACGTAATAACTGGAGTCTGGATGCTCAACGAAAATGACCGGAGCCTGAACGCTCAACGTAATAACCGGAGTCTGGATACCCAACGAAACTGACCTGAGCCTGAACGCTCAATGTAATAACCAGAGTCTGGATACCCAACGAAACTGACCGGAGCCTGAACGATCAACATAATAACAGGAGTCTGGATACACAACGAAACTGACCGAACCTGAACGCTCAATGTAATAACCGGAGTCTGGATACCCAACGAAACTGACGGGAGCCTGAACCCTTAACTTAATAACCGGAGTCTGGATACCCAACAAAACTGACCGAAGCCTGAACGCTCAACGAAAAAACCAGAGTTTGGATACCCAACGAAACTGACAGGAGCCTGAACGCTCAACGTAATAACCGGAGTCTGGATACCCAACGAAACTGACCGGAGCCTGAACGCTCAACGTAATAACCGGAGTCTAGATACCCATCGAAACTGACCGGAGCCTGCTCGCACAACGTAATAACCGGAGTCTGGATACCCAACGAAACTGACCGGTGTCGCTACTGCGAAAATCGGCGCCGGCTGACAGAAGAGTCGCCACCGTGCGTTATTTATCCCTCAGAGCGGGAAAGGAAACGCTCGAAGTAAACCTCGCAAAAAACGGGGAAAAGGTATGGTCATCGCAACCAAAACCTGGGTTCGGGAGTCGGTTACGCAAGGGGAAGGTATTAGCACCCATCACGTCCGTCGTACTCGACGGGATCCACGCTTGCTTGGGTTGTCTACTGGATGCAAAACAATCTATCTACGGCTGCTAAATCTAAACGGAAGGGAATTGACTCGATAGAGCGTCGCACTCTATGCCTACGTATTCTCAAGAGAGAAAGTCAGAGTCAACGTAGTTCGGGACTACAGGGAAAATTGGCTCGCCAAGACCTCGCGTCCTGTGCCTACGTATTTCCACTGCATGGAAGATCAGAGCTTTACGTAGTTCAGACTAACTACGGCTAAACAAACATTCTCACACGGCAGTGAGAAAAACAACTGGTTTCACAGGGTCGGGAACCTATGGGCAAAACTATGGCTTGGTCTCAAATGCACTCGGGCAAGAGAGAAAAAGGGTACTCAATTAATCGTCAGCGGGAAAGTCTCGATCGCACAGCCGCGAGAGAACAAAAGTCAGTTGTTAGTGTGCTCGCTAGGATATCGCATCCTATGCCTACATATTCTCGTCTGGTACGAGAAATCAGAGCAGCTGTAGTTCGGCTACTATCGGGACCACAACTCAAATCTCGTTTTATTAATCTCTAAAAAATGGTTACAATGAGTGAATACGGAAAGTAAATCTCCTAGGAAACGCTATTCTATCCTATCCTGAAAAATCGAATGAAAAATAGCCCCCTAACATGTGGGCTTCTAAACTATCCTAAAATCGTAAAATAAAATCTATGAAAATATACCCTAAAAGAAAATGAACTCTAAAAATATTAAATCTACTTTAATATTTTTTCCTTTTTTCTTCTTTTCTTTTCAACATATTTTTCCCTTTTCTCAAAATATTTTTCATATGTTTTTTCTATTTTTCTTGAATATTTTTCTTTTCATTTCTTTTTCTTTTTTCACATTCTTTTTTCTATTTTTCAAATATATTTCTTTTCTTTTCTTTTCTTTTTTCACATTCTTTTTTCTATTTTTCAAATATATTTCTTTTCTTTTCTTTTCTTTTTTCACATTCTTTAAACAAAAGAAAAAAAACAAAAAAATGAAAAAAAACACCAAACAGGGAGGGGGATACACAACCCAACTGGGGGGTTTGATAAGCAGAAAAATAAAAAATAAAAAGGACAAACTGGGCCTAGCCCAGTTTGCTAGCTGCAAAAACATAGGGGAGGGTGGCAATGGAAAAAACAGAGGGGGTGCCTGGCAATTGGTTCGCTGGGCCCAAGCCACTCTCAGCCAAAAATGTGAGGTGTGTGTATCAAAAAAAATGGAATTGGGCCTGGCCCACCCTCACGCGTCCGTCTTCCTTCTCAGCACCAAAGAAACCCTAGGGGACTTGCTTTACCCCTTCACTGTTCATCTCACAGCGCCGTTTCTCTCTGAACCCTCTCAATCTCTCTTTCCTTTCTCGCTTCCTCTTCCAGATCTTTCTCTTTCGTCCTATCTCTTTCACAAACCAACTGATGAAGACGTTGGGAGGATCTGCTTGAAGATCTTGGCAATGCGCGCTTGGATTTCTGGGAAACAGACGACGATGATTATGATGAACAAAAGGTGGATGAAGGTTCAAAGAGCTGTTGATGTGAAGTTCTCGATCTGGAGAATGGTTCTTGAAGTTGCGTTCTGGGGATTCTGGATGAGCAATAATACGATTCGTTGTTGGAGATCCTAAAGGTTGTTGATGATGATGAAGTTTGAAGGAGCTTTTCTGGAAATTTGTTGAAGAACACGTATGGTTGATGAAGGTTGTTGCAGATTCTGGGTTTCTGGAGATGATGGTCTGAAGCTTGTGGTGATTGAAGACGATGTTGGTGGATTTCTGGAATTTTGTTCTTGACCGCTTTGAAGATTCATGTGAGGATGATGATTGTTTCTGGATGAGGTTGATCATGGATGATGAAGGTGGAAGATGAACGATGAGGATGATCGGTGAATCGGAGAAGACGGAAGCTTATTGATCGGAGGTGGAAGAACTTTGGAGGATTCTGGGCATTTCTGGATTTTGAGATGATGAAGGTGAGGGGAAGAAGATGAAGACCGATCGGAGATGGAGGTTGGGGATGAAGAAGGGAGGTTTGAGAGGAGGAAGATGAATCTATGGATGTTGGCCGGAATTTGGGGGTTGTGGTGCTCTCCGGTGAGGGGCGCGGTGGCCGCCGGCCATGCAGGCCGGCCGGTGTGGTGAACGGTGAGGGACTCAGGCGAGGGCAGGTGGAGAGGTGGTGTGGAGACACGTGTGGAGGTAGTGGGGTGGCGCTCCTGCATGCAGGACGCATGGTGTGGGTGGTGTGGTTTCACGCATGTGCACCACGTGGCAGAGAGAGAGGAGAAGGGAGCTGTGAGATGGCGTGGATGTGAAGAAAAACGTGGGGCCAGCCTCTTTCATACACGTGGCGTGCAGAGGTTATATAGCTCTAAGAATTCTGGCACGTTCTGGAGGCTTCTAGGTCCTTCTGGCAAGTGCTGGAAAAACTGAAAGAATCTGGACAAAAATGACCTTGATGGACTGAGACTGAATTGTGAAAATGGGCTTAGCTGAATGAAAACGGGCCCAGTACGAAAATCATCATAAAAACTTCACAAAAAAACTGAAAAACAAGATTAAAATCTAATTAACTAAACTCAATTAATTTTAAAAAATTCTAATTAACTCCTAACTAATAAAATTCTAATAAATCTCTAATAAAACTATATTACCTATTTAAATTCTATAAAAGAAAATAAAAGAAAAATCTATTATTAATAACAAAAATCTATATTATTCTATGATAAAATCTATTAAAGAAAATGAAAACTCTATATTCTATATTAAGAGAAAAAAACTATTCTATATCTAAAATTAAAAACATTTTTAATTTCTATTAACAAAAAACTATTATTCTAAAACATTATATCTAAAAAAAGAAAAACTATTTATTTAATATTCTAGAAAACCTATTAATATTCTATAAATGCTATAAAATCCAGAAAAAACACAACAATTCCCGAACGACACATAACACCGCGAGAGCGCACAAAAATAGTCGGTAAAAATAAACGGGCACCGAACTATCCCAAAAATCGATTCTACCTATTTAAACTGATAAAAAAACACCTGAGACGCGAGACGAGAGTTGTGATCCCTGATAAAATCAAAACAAATGAGAAATGCATTGTATGCAATATGCAGATGCGAATGCGATTATGCGTCGAAACATCGAGCCCAGATACGAGACCCGGTTGGTCAAATTTTGGGGTGCAACAGCTGCCCCTATTCAAGCGGCTTGGACCTGACTGGGTGAGGAGCGAACGGCTCTCAGCCAATCAAGGTGCGAGACGGTTGAATACCGGTAAACCCGAAAATTTGCCAACTGCTCAACTTGCGATACTGGAATAATAGCTGGACGGCAACTATCTGGAGAAATACTGATCTGACATCGCCGTTAGTCATCCACATTAACTTTTTCTGATATTGCCTTCAGGCTTTTACGAAGTCCATTTTCAGATTAGACATCATTGTTAGAGCAGACATATCACGCTGCTAAGGACTTCAAGAATCATCTTGAACAACAAATCCGTCGGGCACCTTCAAGAATCATCTTGAACTGATAACCATTCTGTAGACTTTTATTCTGCTGGGTATTCCAGGAATCTTCCTGGGCAACTCTTGCTGAGGACGCTACCGGGGAACTCGAGCATCATACTAGGCGAACAACTCGGGAAGCTGTACTGAGGTCTTAAGAATTATCTTAAGTAAACGGCTCTGCTGAGGGATTCAAGAATCGTTCTGAACTGAAGACTTCGCTGGGGAGACGAGAAGCTTAACCACACAACTCTGCCAGTGAACAAATTCGAAATCCAATAGGTAACCATCCTGGTCCATGTTTCGACATGCGTATGCTGGATAATGATGCAATATCCTATATGATGTGTAAATGCTATACGCTCTGTTTGAAAATGCGATGCCCAGACGGCATGGATATGCTATATGCTTGTATAAATGCAATGACTATATATGCAAATGCTAATGCAGGCTCGAGCTGCCAAAGAACACCAGGTCTGAAAACCACTTGGCAAAATAAATGCCGAAGGTAGATGCCAACTCTACTGGGGATGAACTGAAGTCACAGAATTGTCTCAGCAAAATAAATGCAAGAAACGAGAAATCAAATCCGCTGGGGATAACTGCCCTGCTGGAGAAGTGGAAAAGGCAACCCTGCTTGACAACTTCACTGGGGGAAGAAAACAACTCTACTTGGGGATGCTCTCTTCAAACCATTGACAACTGATTGTACTCTGCGGGGATTGACCCAAACTGGGATTGATTACGTGCGGCACACTGCTGGAAATGCCCCTACTATCAAGGATGTCGATCTTAATCTGCTGAGAGTACCCCTGATCCTACTCTGATACGGGGTAAAATACGATCTCGACTCTTCCGGGGATAATAAGCAACTTTCATCTGCTGAAGAGTAACAATTCTGATTTAACAACATCTGCGAGGAATTCAAACATTACTCGGAGCACTGGCATCCGTCGAGCTTCGTATCGGGGAACATGACAACATACGGGTCATTGGGAAATACTGTGTCAGATACCTTTAGGGTTTTTTGTTTTTCTGGTTTAGGGTAAACACGGACTACGTACACAGGAAAAGATATGGAAAATACTAGACGAGAACTAGCATTCAGGGTAGACTACCAGATGAGAACTGATAGGAAAATAGGTTAGGAAAATTGATTTGGTGTTTTTGAACATCAGACGGGGCTGACTGGATAACAGACTGAGGCATAGACAACCAGGCGAGAACTGGCTGAAAGCTGACGCACACCAGATGAGAACTGGTATAACACATAGGTTAAACACACGATGACCAGGCGAGAACTGGTTACGCGACGACATGTACCAGATGAGAACTGATACAACACTCAAAGAAACGGTGACCAGACGAGAACTGGTTACAATAAACTGCACCAGACAGGAACTGATACTTATAATAAACTGCACCAGACGGGAACTGATGCTTACAATAAACTGCACCAGACGGGAACTGATGCTTACGGAAGGGTAGGCCAGACGAGAACTGGTTACCGACTTGCCAGGCGAGAACTGGACTTTGGAAACGACTAGTTACTGACACGCAACAGGTTTAAACTGTAGGATAATGATCCGATGACAACACGTCCTTTTATTTGGAAGGTTCAGGTTTTGATAAGGGTACTGACATGATTTCCCGATACTCAACTCCGGCTGGGGATAAACAGGTTGGTTTGAACAACTTGCCCCAGTACACTCAGCTGGGGATAACAAGACTAGCTTGACCAACCTGCCCCAGTACAATGCAACTTGCCCTAATCTAACTCTTGGGAATATTGCTCTGAACAGCTCGCTACGAGAAGACTTCGAGAATATTTGCCCCGGCATCTGCACAACAACAGAATTCAATCTCCATTAGACACCTAACAACCCAGTTGACTTCAACATTCTCTGCAATGACTTGCCCCTGAATGAGCGTTCTAGCGACTTAACCCGATCTGATTATCTACGTGAAGTATCTGCTTTCAAATCTCCACGCTCTGGATGATTGCCCCTAATTGGCTCTCGAGAAGACTCACTTCTGATCAACTGCTTCTCACACAAACTGCCCCTGCTCGACTGAAACTTCGGGCCTTGTCCTCAGACTGACTGATTCCGAACTTACTGGAAGATAATGCCCCTGATTCACAGGTCTTCACAACATACACCATTCTGATTCAGACTACTGAATTGCTCAGTCCTGCTCGATTATTCCTTGGTGGAATCTCTTTCATGCCAACTACTAACCTGCAATTAGAATTGTCTGTCTACGAATGGTAATCTTAATGCAGTGTTTATGCAAATTTTGAAAAAAAAAATTTTGAGTTGTCACTCACTTATATGCATGATGATTGTGAGTGACGAATGAACCAAAGTTCAAACGTAGTGCTTACGTGGTCAGTGAAAAATACAACAAGGATGTGACTAGCAAGTCAAGAAGGAGTCAGGTTACTCAACCTTATCATAATGCGCTTCAGACTAACCCTACCTCAATTAGGTCTTTTAAGGGTTGTATCGTGGTCGGGTTCACGGTTCGTGAAACAAAGGATATTTGGCTCAAATTTCGATTTGTACCCACCCTGTCCACGTGATGACCTCCGATCCTAAGGTTCAGTTAACCTGGCACGAGCGCTCGCCTCTTCGAGAAGTATGTTGAATGGTAAGAACCATAGCTAAGGAATTCACAGGCTTTTCTTCCGGAGTGACAGTTACTCTTTCTTCGCTTTGGGTGTCTGTGTACACGACTTTGTGATTTGCTGGGGAAAAATTTCTTTTTAATCCCTCTTTTTCATTCTTTTGATTCCCTAATTTTTGCCTGGACTGACTCATTTTGAGTTCGTTTTGATTTTTCCGATTTCTTTTGAAGTCCAGCGGGATGCCCTAATTTTTGCCTAAGTATTAGCTTTCTCAGCTTTTCTTTCTTTTTACTTAGCGGGCTTTTTTCTTTTTTTTCTTTTGGAACAAAGTCGTGTGACACTGGTTGTCTGGATTGCTCCGAAAGGATTGTAACTGTCTCATTCCTGATTGGTGAGATTTGACCTCTTGAAAGGTATAAAACTGGTTGGTCCTTGACAGACAACACTTCTCTGTAAGACTTGAATGCTCGGTCAAGTTAACTGACAACTACCCTACCCCGGGTTAAGATGTGAGGGTTTATAAGTCCGAAAAAACTTCTACCTCCTGGCTCGAAGTGGTTAACAAGGGACTAACTCCTTATATCTCCAGTGTTTGGGGGATTTGAAACAATGCCTTGTACGTCATCGGTGCGGTCTTGTCTGAAAGCATACGATCATCGGTTATGAGTTTCAGTTTCATCATCCTCCCTCCTAACTTTGCTAGTCACAGTGAAAAAGTGGAGTGAATAAAAATGCAAGTGTCAGTGCAATGCAGTAAATGAGCGACAGCGACATGACTAATTCAGAAAAATGCATAGTCACTTTATTATTATCACCATTCAAAACATACAATGTTCAATGCAAGTAGTAACTAACAGAAAAAGAAACTACAAATGCAAATGGTATAATGGTCTGAGGACTGCCAATGCTGAGGCGCCTGCCTGTCTGAACCACTGGCTTCTTTGCTGGAGAATACCTTCCGAATCTACGAGCTTAGACAGCTGAGCGGTTGGGATGAACAAACAGAAATCCTTCTCGAAAGGAAATGCGATCCTGATCAATCAACTGTTGTACCTTCGCCTGAAATGCTTTACAATCTTCCGTCGAATGCCCCGGTGAGCCACCATGATAACCACACTGAACGTGGGGATTGTACCCAGGAGGGTAAGGTTCTGGAACTAGCTTAAGAGCTTTCGGCTCCACCAAAGACTTCTGGATCAAAGATGGTAGCAACTGGCTATACGGTATCGACACTGGGTGAGAAGGAGCTTTCCTTCGTTCCAAGTTGTTGCGAGGTCGGTTCTGATTCTGACGCTGATTCCGGTAACCTCGGCCACGAGTTCGCTGCTCTGCAGTGGGAGCGACATAAGGTTCCTGATAGGGTGCCCCAGGCACGGCTGTCTGTCCAGAATAACGAGACACAGAAGATACTGACCGCTGAGAAGACGGAGAACCAACAGATTTCACCGATTCGACTTGAGGATATCCAACATCTGTCAGGACCGCGTTGATCATAGCTTCATCTTCAGATTGAGAGCTACAGAGAGATTCAGTTTCACTGGCCTGACCTTTTGAAACATTCGGGATTCTTCCAGTCTTTACACCATACTCGATGTGCTCTCCCGTCCTTACCAACTCAGAGAAATTTGGTGCGGTTCCAAGCATTCTTTCGAAGTACGTGCTCTGCAAGGAGTTTACGAACATGCCTTTCAGCTCTTGGTCTAGGAGCGGTGGTTGCACTCTACCAGCAAATTCTCTCCATCTCTGAACATACTTTCTGAAAGATTCATTGTTCCCTTGAGACAATTCTTGCAGCTGCATGCGAATAGGAGCTTCGTCAAGATTATAGTCGTACTGCTTCAGAAAGGCATTGGCTAAATCCATCCATGATCGGATCTGATCACGCTCTAACTGCATATACCAACTCAGAGGTGCTCTAGTCAGACTATCTTGAAAGCAATGAATCATCAGCTTGTCGTTGTGCACAAATGAAGTCATTCTTCGGCAGAACATCACCAAATGTTGCTTCGGGCAACTATCTCCTTTGTACCTTTCAAACCTCGGCATTCTGAACTTCGGAGGCAACACTAGGCCAGGAACCAGACACATATCTGCAGCACTAGGAGTAACAGCGTCTTTACCTTTCAAGGCTTTGAATCTCTCCTCTAATGCACGAAACCTTTCAGCATACACGGGAGCTAATGGGTCTTCATTATTCGCTGTCGGGACCTCTCTTCGGGGCTTTGGCACAGGGAAGGCAAAACCCTGGTAGTCTGAGACATCAACAGAAGGAGAACGTTCACCTCGGACAACAAACTGCTCACGCAGACCTTGGTCTTCAACAGATGGCTGCACAAGCTGAGCTGCAGTAAGGTTGTTCACTTGCGGAAAGTCTTCGTCGCGCGGAGATCCATACAGAGGATTGGACGTCACGGTGAAACCTGACAAGGTATCAACAAACTGGAAGCCGCTCTCTGACATAGCTACCAATGGTCTTCGATGCTCGATTCTGCTCAAATCTGCTTTA
Organism: Lathyrus sativus; assembly: GCA_963859935.3. NCBI lineage: Eukaryota > Viridiplantae > Streptophyta > Magnoliopsida > Fabales > Fabaceae > Lathyrus > Lathyrus sativus. The sequence continues at coordinate 19,630 of CAWUDS030000634.1, read as the reverse complement.
AATCTGCTTCAACCCCTTGGTCGTCTTCAATATTCACCTTCAGAATCAAAATAACGGCTAGATAAGAGCTCTGACTAGCTGGCGAATGGTATGCAATACGATGCGAAGATGCCTATGCAAATGCAATGCAATGCAACAAACACGGGATCACAGCCCCCACACAATCTAAATACTGCCGCACTGCTGACGGAGTACGGTTGCTCTGAAGAGAAGACCAGAATAATGGGTAGGTTGGAAGTCAAGTTTCCTGCACAAAAAAAAACCCCCCACTCACGGGTGTGGACCTATATCTGACAAGGTACGGCATCCTATGCGGTCGTCAGTGTCACAGACTTTCATGAGGAATGATACGATTCCCAGAAGGAGTGGCATCGTCATCTCATGAAGAGGCCTCACTTAGCTGACTTCCAATTGATCGGTTCCCAGAGTCGACAATCCTCACGTCTGGACTCCCCTCAGATCCTCAGGACCGGAAAGGAGCACCTCTGCGAGAACCTCGTCTGAGCGCGGATTTTCGTAGGGAACTGTGCCTGCTCAGCAGACAGGTTCGTCTACTACTTCTCCGCAACTATATCTATACTCATACTCAAGCCCAGGTCCGGCTTATCCCAATATCATAGAACACCCGTAACATCCCAACAGCAACAGATAATATCAATAAATAAGCACCTACTAGCCAAGCAAACAAGCGCTAGGATTGACTCTCTTAAGGGACGTTGGATCCCAAAATTGACTCGCTTTCGGGACGTTGGATCCCTAGGAAACTATCAAGTCCCCAGCAGAGTCGCCAGCTGGCGCTACTACGAAAATCGGCGCCGGCTGACAGAAGAGTCGCCACCGTGCGTTATTTATCCCTCAGAGCGGGAAAGGAAACGCTCGAAGTAAACCTCGCAAAAAACGGGGAAAAAGGTATGGTCATCGCAACCAAAACCTGGGTTCGGGAGTCGGTTACGCAAGGGGAAGGTATTAGCACCCATCACGTCCGTCGTACTCGACGGGATCCACGCTTGCTTGGGTTGTCTACTGGATGCAAAACAATCTATCTACGGCTGCTAAATCTAAACGGAAGGGAATTGACTCGATAGAGCGTCGCACTCTATGCCTACGTATTCTCAAGAGAGAAAGTCAGAGTCAACGTAGTTCGGGACTACAGGGAAAATTGGCTCGCCAAGACCTCGCGTCCTGTGCCTACGTATTTCCACTGCATGGAAGATCAGAGCTTTACGTAGTTCAGACTAACTACGGCTAAACAAACATTCTCACACGGCAGTGACAAAAACAACTGGTTTCACAGGGTCGGGAACCTATGGGCAAAACTATGGCTTGGTCTCAAATGCACTCGGGCAAGAGAGAAAAAGGGTACTCAATTAATCGTCAGCGGGAAAGTCTCGATCGCACAGCCGCGAGAGAACAAAAGTCAGTTGTTAGTGTGCTCGCTAGGATATCGCATCCTATGCCTACATATTCTCGTCTGGTACGAGAAATCAGAGCAGCTGTAGTTCGGCTACTATCGGGACCACAACTCAAATCTCGTTTTATTAATCTCTAAAAAATGGTTACAATGAGTGAATACGGAAAGTAAATCTCCTAGGAAACGCTATTCTATCCTATCCTGAAAAATCGAATGAAAAATAGCCCCCTAACATGTGGGCTTCTAAACTATCCTAAAATCGTAAAATAAAATCTATGAAAATATACCCTAAAAGAAAATGAACTCTAAAAATATTAAATCTACTTTAATATTTTTTCCTTTTTTCTTCTTTTCTTTTCAACATATTTTTCCCTTTTCTCAAAATATTTTTCATATGTTTTTTCTATTTTTCTTGAATATTTTTCTTTTCATTTCTTTTTCTTTTTTCACATTCTTTTTTCTATTTTTCAAATATATTTCTTTTCTTTTCTTTTCTTTTTTCACATTCTTTTTTCTATTTTTCAAATATATTTCTTTTCTTTTCTTTTCTTTTTTCACATTCTTTAAACAAAAGAAAAAAAACAAAAAAATGAAAAAAAACACCAAACAGGGAGGGGGATACACAGCCCAACTGGGGGGTTTGATAAGCAGAAAAATAAAAAATAAAAAGGACAAACTGGGCCCAGCCCAGTTTGCTAGCTGCAAAAACATAGGGGAGGGTGGCAATGGAAAAAACAGAGGGGGTGCCTGGCAATTGGTTCGCTGGGCCCAAGCCACTCTCAGCCAAAAACGTGAGGTGTGTGTATCAAAAAAAATGGAATTGGGCTTGGCCCACCCTCACGCGTCCGTCTTCCTTCTCAGCACCAAAGAAACCCTAGGGGACTTGCTTTACCCCTTCACTGTTCATCTCACAGCGCCGTTTCTCTCTGAACCCTCTCAATCTCTCTTTCCTTTCTCGCTTCCTCTTCCAGATCTTTCTCTTTCGTCCTATCTCTTTCACAAACCAACTGATGAAAACGTTGGGAGTATCTGCTTGAAGATCTTGGCAATGCGCGCTTGGATTTCTGGGAAACAGACGACGATGATTATGATGAACAAAAGGTGGATGAAGGTTCAAAGAGCTGTTGATGTGAAGTTCTCGATCTGGAGAATGGTTCTTGAAGTTGCGTTCTGAGGATTCTGGATGAGCAATAATACGATTCGTTGTTGGAGATCCTGAAGGTTGTTGATGATGATGAAGTTTGAAGGAGCTTTTCTGTAAATTTGTTGAAGAACACGTATGGTTGATGAAGGTTGTTGCAGATTCTGGGTTTCTGGAGATGATGGTCTGAAGCTTGTGGTGATTGAAGACGATGTTAGTGGATTTCTGGAATTTTGTTCTTGACCGCTTTGAAGATTCATGTGAGGATGATGATCGTTTCTGGATGTGGTTGATCATGGATGATGAAGGTGGAAGATGAACGATGAGGATGATCGGTGAATCGGAGAAGACGGAAGCTTATTGATCGGAGGTGGAAGAACTTTGGAGGATTCTGGGCATTTCTGGGTTTTGAGATGATGAAGGTGAGGGGAAGAAGATGAAGACCGGTCGAAGATGGAGGTTGGGGATGAAGAAGGGAGGTTTGAGAGGAGGAAGATGAATCTATGGATGTTGGCCGGAATTTGGGGGTTGTGGTGCTCTCCGGTGAGGGGCGCGGTGGCCGCCGGCCATGCAGGCCGGCCGGTGTGGTGAACGGTGAGGGACTCAGGCGAGGGCAGGTGGAGAGGTGGTGTGGAGACACGTGTGGAGGTAGTGGGGTGGCGCTCCTGCATGCAGGACGCGTGGTGTGGGTGGTGTGGTTGCACGCATGTGCACCACGTGGCAGAGAGAGAGGAGAAGGGAGCTGTGAGGTGGCGTGGATGTGAAGAAAAACATGGGGCCAGCCTCTTTCATACACGTGGCGTGCAGAGGTTATATAGCTCTAAGAATTCTGGCACGTTCTGGAGGCTTCTAGGTCCTTCTGGCAAGTGCTGGAAAAACTGAAAGAATCTGGACAAAAATGACCTTGATGGACTGAGACTGAATTGTGAAAATGGGCTTAGCTGAATGAAAACGGGCCCAGTACGAAAATCATCATAAAAACTTCACAAAAAAACTGAAAAACAAGATTAAAATCTAATTAACTAAACTCAATTAATTCTAAAAAATTCTAATTAACTCCTAACTAATAAAATTCTAATAAATCTCTAATAAAACTATATTACCTATTTAAATTCTATAAAAGAAAATAAAAGAAAAATCTATTATTAATAACAAAAATCTATATTATTCTATGATAAAATCTATTAAAGAAAATGAAAACTCTATATTCTATATTAAGAGAAAAAAACTATTCTATATCTAAAATTAAAAACATTTTTAATTTCTATTAACAAAAAACTATTATTCTAAAACATTATATCTAAAAACGAAAAACTATTTATTTAATATTCTAGAAAACCTATTAATATTCTATAAATGCTATAAAATCCAGAAAAAACACAACAATTCCCGAACGACAAATAACACCGCGAGAGCGCACAAAAATAGTCGGTAAAAATAAACGGGCACCGAACTATCCCAAAAATCGATTCTACCTATTTAAACTGATAAAAAAACACCTGAGACGCGAGACGAGAGCTGTGATCCCTGATAAAATCAAAACAAATGAGAAATGCACTGTATGCAATATGCAGATGCGAATGCGATTATGCGTCGAAACATCGAGCACAGATACGAGACCCGGTTGGTCAAATTTTGGGGTGCAACAACCGGAGCCTGAACGCACAACGTAATAACCTGAGTCTGGACACCCAACGAAACTGACCGGAGCCTGAACATTCAACGTAATAACCGGAGTCTGGATACCCAACGAAACTGACCGGAGCCTGAACGCACAACATAATAACTGGAGTCTGGATGCTCAACGAATATGATCGGAGCCTGAGTGCTCAGCGTAATAACCGGATCTGGACACCCAACGAAACTGACCGGAGCCTGAACATTCAACGTAATAACCGGAGTCTGGATACCCAACGAAACTGACCAGAGCCTGAACGCAAAACGTAATAACTGGTGTCTGGATATCCAACGAAACTGAACGGCACCTGAACGCTCAACGTAAAAACCGGAGTCTGGATACCCAACGAAACTGACCGGAGCCTGAACGCACAACGTAATAAATGGAGTCTGGATGCTCAACGAAAATGATCGGAGCCTGAACGCTCAACATAATAACCGGAGTCTGGACACCCAACGAAACTGACCGGAGCCTGAACGCTCAACGTAATAACCGGAGTCTGGATACCCAACGAAACTGACCGGAGCCTGGACGCTCAACGTAATAACTGAAGTCTGGATACCAAACGAAACTGACCGGAGCCTGAACGCTCAATGTAAAACCGGAGTCTGAATACCTAACGAAACTGACCGGAGCCTGGACGCTCAACGTAATAACTGAAGTTTGGATACCAAACGAAACTGACCGGAGCCTGAACGCTCAATGTAATAACCGGAGTCTGGATACCCAACGAAACTGACCGGAGCCTGAACGCTCAACGTAATAACCGGAGTCTGGATACACAACGAAACTGACCAGGGCCTGAACGCTCAACGTAATAACCGGAGTCTGGATACCCAACAAAACTGAACGGAGCCTGAACGCTCAACGTAATAACCGGAGTCTGGATACCCAACAAAACTGACCGTAGCCAGAACGCACAACGTAATAACTGGAGTCTGGTTGCTCAACGAAAATGATCGGAGCCTGAATGCTCAACGTAAAAACCAGAGTCTGGACACCCAACGAAACTGACCGGAGCCTGAACATTCAATGTAATAACCGGAGTCTGGATACCCAACGAAATTGACCGGAGCCTGAACGCTCAACGTAATAACCGGAGTCTGGATACCCAACGAAACTGACCGGAGCCTGAACGCTCAACGTAATAACCGGAGTCTGGATACCCAACGAAACTGACTGGAGCCTGAACGATCAACGTAATAACCGGAGTCTAGATACCCAACGAAACTGACCGGAGCCTGAACGCTCAATGTAATAACCGGAGTCTGGATACCCAACGAAACTGACCGGAGCCTGAACCCTCAACGTAATAACCGGAGTCTGGATACCCAACAAAACTGACCGGAGCCTGAACGCTCAACGTAAAAACCGGAGTCTGGATACCCAACGAAACTGACCAGAGCCTGAACGCTCAATGTAATAACCGGAGTCTGGATACCCAACGAAACTGACCGGAGCCTGAACGCTCAACGTAATAACCGGAGTCTAGATACCCATCGAAATTGACCGGAGCCTGCTCGCTCAACGTAATAACCGGAGTCTGGATACCCAATGAAACTGACCGGAGCCTGAACGCTCAACATAATAACCAGAGTCTGGATACCCAGCAAAACTGACCGGAGCCTGAACGCTCAACGTAAAAACCGGAGTCTGGATACCCAACGAAACTGACCGGAGCCTGAACGCTCAATGTAATAACCGGAGTCTGGATACACAACGAAACTGACCAGAGCCTGAACGCTCAACGTAATAACCGGAGTCTGGATACCCAACGAAACTAAATGGAGCCTGAACGCTCAACGTAATAACCGGAGTCTGGATACCCAACGAAAATGACCGGAGCCTGAACGCACAACGTAATAACTGGAGTCTGGATGCTCAACGAAAATGATCGGAGCCTGAACACTCAACGTAATAACCGGAGTCTGGATACCCAACATAACTGACCAGAGCCTGAACGTTCAACGTAATAACCGGAGTCTGGATACCCAACGAAATTGACCGGAGCCTAAAGGCTCGACGTAATAACCGGAATCTGGATACCCAACGAAACTGACCTGAGCCTAAACGCTCAACGTAATAACCGGAGTCTGGATACTCAACGAAACTGACTAGAGCCTGAACGATCAACGTAATAACTGGAGTCTGGATACACAACGAAATTGATCGTAGCCTGATCGCTCAACGTAATAACCGGAGTCTGGATACACAACGAAACTGACCGGAGCCTGAACGCTCAACGTAATAACCGGAGTCTGGATACCCAACGAAACTGACCGGAGCCCGAACGCTCAACTTAATAACCGGAGTCTTGATACTCAACGAAACTGACCGGACCCTGAACGCACAACGTAATAACTGGAGTCTGGATGCTCAACGAAAATGACCGGAGCCTGAACGCTCAACGTAATAACCGGAGTCTGGATACCCAACGAAACTGACCTGAGCCTGAACGCTCAACGTAATAACCGGAGTCTGGATACACAACGAAACTGACCAGGGCCTGAACGCTCAACGTAATAACCGGAGTCTGGATACCCAACAAAACTGAACGGAGCCTGAACGCTCAACGTAATAACCGGAGTCTGGATACCCAACAAAACTGACCGTAGCCAGAACGCACAACGTAATAACTGGAGTCTGGTTGCTCAACGAAAATGATCGGAGCCTGAATGCTCAACGTAAAAACCAGAGTCTGGACACCCAACGAAACTGACCGGAGCCTGAACATTCAATGTAATAACCGGAGTCTGGATACCCAACGAAATTGACCGGAGCCTGAACGCTCAACGTAATAACCGGAGTCTGGATACCCGACGAAACTGACCGGAGCCTGAACGCTCAACGTAATAACCGGAGTCTGGATACCCAACGAAACTGACTGGAGCCTGAACGATCAACGTAATAACCGGAGTCTAGATACCCAACGAAACTGACCGGAGCCTGAACGCTCAATGTAATAACCGGAGTCTGGATACCCAACGAAACTGACCGGAGCCTGAACCCTCAACGTAATAACCGGAGTCTGGATACCCAACAAAACTGACCGGAGCCTGAACGCTCAACGTAAAAACCGGAGTCTGGATACCCAACGAAACTGACCAGAGCCTGAACGCTCAATGTAATAACCGGAGTCTGGATACCCAACGAAACTGACCGGAGCCTGAACGCTCAACGTAATAACCGGAGTCTAGATACCCATCGAAATTGACCGGAGCCTGCTCGCTCAACGTAATAACCGGAGTCTGGATACCCAATGAAACTGACCGGAGCCTGAACGCTCAACGTAATAACCAGAGTCTGGATACCCAGCAAAACTGACCGGAGCCTGAACGCTCAACGTAAAAACCGGAGTCTGGATACCCAACGAAACTGACCGGAGCCTGAACGCTCAACGTAATAACCGGAGTCTGGATACCCAACGAAACTGACCAGAGCCTGAACGCTCAACGTAATAACCGGAGTCTGGATACCCAACGAAACTAAATGGAGCCTGAACGCTCAACGTAATAACCGGAGTCTGGATACCCAACGAAAATGACCGGAGCCTGAACGCACAACGTAGTAACTGGAGTCTGGATGCTCAACGAAAATGATCGGAGCCTGAACACTCAACGTAATAACCGGAGTCTGGATACCCAACATAACTGACCAGAGCCTGAACGTTCAACGTAATAACCGGAGTCTGGATACCCAACGAAATTGACCGGAGCCTAAAGGCTCGACGTAATAACCGGAATCTGGATACCCAACGAAACTGACCTGAGCCTAAACGCTCAACGTAATAACCGGAGTCTGGATACTCAACGAAACTGACTAGAGCCTGAATGATCAACGTAATAACTGGAGTCTGGATACACAACGAAATTGATCGTAGCCTGATCGCTCAACGTAATAACCGGAGTCTGGATACACAACGAAACTGACCGGAGCCTGAACGCTCAACGTAATAACCGGAGTCTGGATACCCAACAAAACTGACCGGAGCCCGAACGCTCAACGTAATAACCGGAGTCTTGATACTCAACGAAACTGACCGGACCCTGAACGCACAACGTAATAACTGGAGTCTGGATGCTCAACGAAAATGACCGGAGCCTGAACGCTCAACGTAATAACCGGAGTCTGGATACCCAACGAAACTGACCTGAGCCTGAACGCTCAACGTAATAACCGGAGTCTGGATACACAACGAAACTGACCAGGGCCTGAACGCTCAACGTAATAACCGGAGTCTGGATACCCAACAAAACTGAACGGAGCCTGAACGCTCAACGTAATAACCGGAGTCTGGATACCCAACAAAACTGACCGTAGCCAGAACGCACAACGTAATAACTGGAGTCTGGTTGCTCAACGAAAATGATCGGAGCCTGAATGCTCAACGTAAAAACCAGAGTCTGGACACCCAACGAAACTGACCGGAGCCTGAACATTCAATGTAATAACCGGAGTCTGGATACCCAACGAAATTGACCGGAGCCTGAACGCTCAACGTAATAACCGGAGTCTGGATACCCAACGAAACTGACCGGAGCCTGAACGCTCAACGTAATAACCGGAGTCTGGATACCCAACGAAACTGACTGGAGCCTGAACGATCAACGTAATAACCGGAGTCTAGATACCCAACGAAACTGACCGGAGCCTGAACGCTCAATGTAATAACCGGAGTCTGGATACCCAACGAAACTGACCGGAGCCTGAACCCTCAACGTAATAACCGGAGTCTGGATACCCAACAAAACTGACCGGAGCCTGAACGCTCAACGTAAAAACCGGAGTCTGGATACCCAACGAAACTGACCAGAGCCTGAACGCTCAATGTAATAACCGGAGTCTGGATACCCAACGAAACTGACCGGAGCCTGAACGCTCAACGTAATAACCGGAGTCTAGATACCCATCGAAATTGACCGGAGCCTGCTCGCTCAACGTAATAACCGGAGTCTGGATACCCAATGAAACTGACCGGAGCCTGAACGCTCAACGTAATAACCAGAGTCTGGATACCCAGCAAAACTGACCGGAGCCTGAACGCTCAACGTAAAAACCGGAGTCTGGATACCCAACGAAACTGACCGGAGCCTGAACGCTCAATGTAATAACCGGAGTCTGGATACACAACGAAACTGACCAGAGCCTGAACGCTCAACGTAATAACCGGAGTCTGGATACCCAACGAAACTAAATGGAGCCTGAACGCTCAACGTAATAACCGGAGTCTGGATACCCAACGAAAATGACCGGAGCCTGAACGCACAACGTAATAACTGGAGTCTGGATGCTCAACGAAAATGATCGGAGCCTGAACACTCAACGTAATAACCGGAGTCTGGATACCCAACATAACTGACCAGAGCCTGAACGTTCAACGTAATAACCGGAGTCTGGATACCCAACGAAATTGACCGGAGCCTAAAGGCTCGACGTAATAACCGGAATCTGGATACCCAACGAAACTGACCTGAGCCTAAACGCTCAACGTAATAACCGGAGTCTGGATACTCAACGAAACTGACTAGAGCCTGAACGATCAACGTAATAACTGGAGTCTGGATACACAACGAAATTGATCGTAGCCTGATCGCTCAACGTAATAACCGGAGTCTGGATACACAACGAAACTGACCGGAGCCTGAACGCTCAACGTAATAACCGGAGTCTGGATACCCAACGAAACTGACCGGAGCCCGAACGCTCAACGTAATAACCGGAGTCTGGATACCCAACGAAACTGACTGGAGCCTGAACGATCAACGTAATAACAGGAGTCTGGATACACAACGAAACTGACCGGAACCTGAACGCTCAATGTAATAATCGGAGTCTGGATACCCAACGAAACTGACCGGAGCCTGAACCCTTAACTTAATAACCGGAGTCTGGATACCCAACAAAACTGACTGGAGCCTGAACGCTCAACAAAAAAACCAGAGTTTGGATACCCAACGAAACTGACCGGAGCCTGAACGCTCAACGTAATAACCGGAGTCTGGATACCCAACGAAACTGACCGGAGCCTGAACGCTCAACGTAATAACCGGAGTCTAGATACCCAACGAAACTGACCGGAGCCTGCTCGCACAACGTAATAACCGGAGTCTGGATACCCAACGAAACTGACCGGAGCCTGAACGCACAACGTAATAACCTGAGTCTGGACACCCAACAAAACTGACCGGAGCCTGAACATTCAACGTAATAACCTGAGTCTAGACACCCAACGAAACTGACCGGAGCCTGAACGCACAACATAATAACTGGAGTCTGGATGCTCAACGAATATGATCGGAGCCTGAGTGCTCAACGTAATAACCGGATCTGGACACCCAACGAAACTGACCGGAGCCTGAACATTCAACGTAATAACCGGAGTCTGGATACCCAACGAAACTGACCGGAGCCTGAACGCACAACGTAATAACTGGTGTCTGGATATCCAACGAAACTGAACGGAGCCTGAACGCTCAACGTAAAAACCGGATTCTGGATACCCAACGAAACTGACCGGAGCCTGAACGCACAACGTAATAACTGGAGTCTGGATGCTCAACGAAACTGATCGGAGCCTGAACGCTCAACATAATAACCAGAGTCTGGACACCCAACGAAACTGACCGGAGCCTGAACGCTCAACGTAATAACCGGAGTCTGGATACCCAACGAAACTGACCGGAGCTTGGACGCTCAATGTAATAACCGGAGTCTGGATACCCAACGAAATTGACCGGAGCCTGGACGCTCAACGTAATAACTGAAGTCTGGATACCAAACGAAACTGACCGGAGCCTGAACGCTCAATGTAATAACCGGAGTCTGAATACCCAACGAAACTGACCGGAGCCTGGACGCTCAACGTAATAACTGAAGTTTGGATACCAAACGAAACTGACCGGAGCCTGAACGCTCAATGTAATAACCGGAGTCTGGATACCCAAAGAAACTGACCGGAGCCTGAACGCTCAACGTAATAACCGGAGTCTGGATACACAACGAAACTGACCAGGGCCTGAACGCTCAACGTAATAACCGGAGTTTGGATACCCAACAAAACTGAACGGAGCCTGAACGCTCAACGTGTAACGCCCCGATTCTGAATTCCCATTAATTGTTGGGTCTTTTAATTTATTTATTTGATGTTTGTTTTTAAATTGAGAAAAATTATATATTGTTACTATGTGGTGTTTGCTTATTTTATCTATTTTTACCGATTCGGAGAGTTTTCGGGAAATTAGAGTAAAAAGGGCATTTTAGACATTTAGCACTTAGTGTGAGAATTGATTGGTAAGTGTTGGAAAGAATTTGAGAGGAAAGAAATAGAGATAGAGATAGAATAAGAGAGGAAAAGAAAGAAGATAATAACATAAGAAGAAAAACAAGAGAAAGAAAAGAGGAGAAGAGAAAGAGAAGAGAAAGTGGAGAGGAAAACCTAGAATCATCAAGGGATCATCACCAAAGCTTGCAATCGATCGGTAAGGGTGTGAAACTCCATCATCTCTTTAATGTGTATGATTGTATGTGTATGTGTGTGGATTTTGTAGAGTTTCTACTCTTTTTCCACTTAGGTTAGAAGTTGGTTTTGTGAGTAGAATGAGGTTTTAATCGGTTAGAACTCGGATTAGATGATGTAGTTTAGTCGGGTGATGGTTGGGTTGTGCTACTGTGACTGGTTTGGATTTAATCGGTCGGTTGTGTGGAGTTTGGGCTTTGAGACAGCCATGGAAGTTCTGTCTTCGCAAGTTCGCCAGGCAAATGGCAGCGAAGCTTCGCCAGGCGAAGCCCAACGAGCTGTAGCGAAGCAAGTCAGAAGCTAATATTCTGTATTCGCTGGCAAGTTCGCCAGGCGAAGTGAGTTGGCGAAGGTTCGCCAGGCGAGTGGGTAGCGAGCCTCAGCGAGTAATTCCAGAATTACTCCCAGTGGACTTCGCTGGGAAGTTCGCCAGGCGAAGGCCAGCGAGCATTCGCTGCGTGGCTTCGCCAGGCGAAGGTTGGCGAACCTGGCAGTATTATTTTGTTTTGCTGTTTGTTCATAGCATGATGTTTGGTTGATTCAATTATGATTAATGCCTATATGAATGATTGATGTGTGAACTGTTTTGACATGTCGTGCTGTGGGTGGCCGAAAGGCGTGAATCCTAGATTGTAGAGTAAATGATAAATCTTGAATATTTGATAATCTTGTGTATTTGCTCGAATTGAATAGAAACGCATTGATAGGCTGATATGTGTGTAAACCATGTGTGGAATGGTGTATAATGTGAATGCATGATAGATATATGCTATGTATGTGATAAATGCAATGAGTATGTTCGTGAGCATAGTATGCATTTTTGTGTCGATTGATCCCTCGGAGGATTTGCAGAACCTCGTATGATACGATGGTTATATTTGATTCCTTGGAGAATCGGTTGCATTGTGATAACTGCTTCTTCAATTCCACCAACTCCGACTCCGACGCCGACATCCGATACGGGGCCATCGAAATCGGTCTAGTACCCGGAACTAGATCAATAGAAAATTCAACCTCTCTCTTTGGCGGCACATCCGCAACATCTTCCGGAAACACTTCAGGAAATTCACAAACCACAGGAAACACGTCGAGCTCAACTTTGCTCTCCACCGACAACGATGCAAACAAACCAAACAACTGAGCTTCGTCCGCTAAAAGTTTCTTCAACTCTTTAGTGGAAAGAAAACTCTCGTTTTCACCATCTTCCAAAGAAGGAAACCTTACTAACTTGTGATAGCAATCCAAATGAACTCTATTAAATTGCAACCAGTTCATACCCAAGATTACGTCCAAACCTTCCAACGGCAAACACACTAAATCCATAACGAAGTCCTTACCATACATGGTCAAAGGACAACTTGCACACACCAAAGAAGTAGTTACCGACCCCGAAGCAGGAGTCCTAATAACCATACCACTACTCAAGGAAACCATACACAAATCCAACCGCTTAGCACACGCAAGAGAAATGAACGAGTGAGTCGCTCCAGTATCAATAATAGCAACTAAAGGCATATCATTAATAAAGCATGTACCTTTAATCAAACGATCCGCCGCATTAGTAGCGTCTGAACCTGCTAATGCGAAAACTTTTCCGCCCGCCTGAGCTTGCTTCGGTTTGGTACAATTCGAGCTAATGTGACCCACCTCACCACAATTAAAACACTTCACAGCATTCTTTCTACACTCTGCTGCATCATGTCCAAGGAGCCCACAGTTGGAACACTTCGCCTTGAACTTTCCACAATCATAAGACTTGTGGCCCATCACGCCACACTTAAAACATTTGATCGCACCGGAACCTCCTCCGGGTCTCCTATCAAAGTTTCCCCTATGTTTGCCCTTCTCAGCAGGCGTCACATAAGGTCCGCTTCGTACTTGCTGCTTCCCTCTCCTCTCGCTCAAACCCTTATAATGAGTAGAACGAGCTCTACTGTCTTCTTCATAAATCCTACAGCACTCGGTCAAATCCGAAAATCTTCGTATCCTTTGATAACCCACCGCTTGCTTTATCTCAGGACGCAAGCCATTCTCATACTTGATACATTTGGAAAATTCCGCCGTAACCGCATCATAGTGAGGGTGAAACTTCACTAACTCAGTAAACTTAGCGGTGTAGTCCACCACCGACATATTACCTTGTTTCAACTCCAGAAATTCCATTTCTCTCTTCCCTTTAACACTTTCGGGATAATACTTCCTTAGAAACTCATTACGAAATAAATCCCACGTAATCTCCTCATCGTCGACCTCAAGAACTTGCCTCATGCTGACCCACCAGTCATCAGCCTCTTCTCTTAGCATGTGAGTCCCTAGTCTCACCTTGTTCCCTTCAGCATAATCCATCACCCTAAAGATCCTCTCAATTTCCTTTAACCATATCTGAGCACCATCCGGATCAAATCTCCCTTTGAACACCGGTGGCTGGTTCTTCCTAAACTCATCATTCGCATTCACGTTAGGTGCACCCTGCACAGCTCTGGCCATAGCCTCTAACGCCGCTGCCATAGCATTGTCATTACGACCTGCCATATTCTGAGGATTCCCAAAAATAACAACAAGGTTAAACAACCGTTCAACCAACACAACAACAAGACAGACACGACTGACTTAACACTGGCTCTGATACCACTTAATGTAACACCCCCTTTCTATACCCCCAAATAAAAGTTAAATAAATCAATTAGGCACTTAGAAAATTTATTTCATCAGAGTTTAATTAAAACATGGTATAAAAGAGGCGCATCACATTATCATGAAATTAAACACATACGATACCTGCTCAAAATAGATATGCAACAATGGGTAACCCACATCTCAATATTTAGAATAAAGCGGAAACATCCAAATATTGAATCGATCTCATTCATAAAAGTATATACAACCATTCAATTAATTCATGCTTTACAACATATCCACATCAGATACATACACATATGTATCACAAAAGAATCAAAACAAAATAGCTTCAAAAGAGCCAAAGGCTTCCTAACTACCCAGATGTTACATATCAGAGCCATTGACCAAAAGAATGAAGACATCGCTTCACAAAAGAACCTCCAGCTTCCTACTCTGCAATGCCTCATAGAGCATTATAAAACAGCAGAAGGGTGAGAAACAACATCATAACAGTTAATGCATAAAATTGTATATATACATATACTCACATTTGTACAAGTTATACTCAAATTATGTTCTCACCACGTTAAACATACACAAATAATCATGCCTCTACACATGCTTATGAACATTCACAATATGTTCTTCCAAACAATCATATATAACATACACAGTTATATTCATTCAACCAATGCATCATACACAGATGACTCATGCAACTCATAGAGACCGACACACGACTCTATGCAGATGCAATTGCGGTACCGACTCATTCAACAGATTCGCTAAGGAATCGAGTATTCAGCAGATCCTCCACGGGATCAAGTACTCAGCAGATTCTCCACGGAATCAAATATTCATCAGATTCTCCACGGAATCGAATATTCAGCAGATCCTCCACGGGATCAAGTACTCAGCAGATTCTCCACGGAATCAAATACTCTAGCCAATCCTCCACGGGATTACATGTTATGACCGATTCTCCGAGGAATCACACAATGCAACCGATTCTCCAAGGAATCACACAATGCAACCGATTCTCCAAGGAATCACACAATGCAACCGATTCTCCAAGGAATCTAATATAACCATCGTATCATACGAGGTTCTGCAAATCCTCCGAGGGATCAATCAACACACAAATGCATACTATGCTCACAAACATACTCATTGCATTTATCACATACATCGTATATATCTATCATGCATTCACATTATGCACCATTCCACACATGGTTTACACACATATCAGCCTATCAATACATTCTTATTCAATTCGAGTAAATACACAAGATTATCAAATATTCAAGATTCACCATTTACTCTACAATCTAGGATTCACGCCTTTCAGCCACCCACAGCACGACATGTCAAAATTGTTCACACATCCATCATTCATATAGGCATTAATCATAATTGAATCAACCAAACATCATGCTATGAACAAAACAGCAAAACAAAACAACACTGCCAGGTTCGCCAACCTTCGCCTGGCGAAGCCACGCAGCGAATGCTCGCTGGCACTCGCCTGGCGAACCTTCGCCATCTCACCTCGCCTGGCGAACTTGCCAGCGAACACAGGGCATTAGCTTCTGACTTGCTTCGCTACAGCTCGCTGGGCTTCCCCTGGCGAAGCTTCGCTGCCATTCGCCTGGCGAGCTTGCGAAGACAGAACTTCCATGGCTGTCTCAAAGCCCAAACTCCACACAACCAACCGATTAAATCCAAACCAGTCACAGTGGCACAACCCAATCATCACCCGACTAAACCACATCGTCTAATCCGAGTTCTAACCGATTAAAACGTCATTCTACTCACAAAACCAACTTCTAACCTAAGTGGAAAAAGAGTAGAAACTCTACAAAATCCACACACATACACATACAATCATATACATTAAAGAGATGATGGAGTTTCACACCCTTACCGATTGATTGTAAGCTTTGGTGATGATCCCTTGATGATTCTAGGTTTTCCTCTCCACTTTCTCTTCTCTTTCTCTTCTCCCCTTTTCTTTCTCTTGTTTTCCTCTTATGTTACTATCTTTCTTCCTTCCCTCTCTTATTCTATTTCTATCTCTATTTCTTTCCTCTCAAATTCTTTCCAACACTTACCAAACAATTCTCACACTAAATGCTAAATGTCTAAAATGCCCTTTTTACTCTAATTCCCCGAAAACTCTCCGAATCGGTAAAAATAGATAAAATAAGCAAAACACCACATAGCAATATATAATTTCCCAATTTAAACAAACATCAATTAAATAAATTAAAAGACTCAACAATTAATGGGAATTCAGAATTGGGGCGTTACAACTCTCCCCCACTTTAGAAATTTTCGTCCTCGAAAATATCACCTGATTCAAACAACTCCGGATGCGATTCTCGCATCTTGCTCTCCAATTCCAAAGTCATGTTGCCTTCCGTGGCACCTCCCCAGGACACTTTCACAAGCGCAATATCCTTGCCTCTTAGTTTCTTAACTTCACGATCCAAAATACTAACCGGTAAAACTTCAACTGTAAGGTTATCTCTTACTTCCACTTCATCCATTGGAATAACATGTGACGGATCCGGAACATACTTCCGAAGTTGCGAGACATGGAATACATCATGCAAATTTGAAAGGTTCGGAGGCAACGCCACACGATAAGCCACAGCACCAACTCGTGCGATAATCTGATACGGACCAATAAAACGAGAAGTCAACTTTCTCGACTTCAAAGCACGACCCACACCCGCAACCGGTGTAACTCTCAAAAACACATGGTCGCCCTCTTGAAACTCGAGATCCTTTCTCCTTCTATCATGATAACTTTTCTGTCTACTCTGAGAAGCTCTCATCTTTTCCCGAATAAATTTCACCTTTTCCGTCGTTTGCTGTACCATTTCAGGACCAACTACCGACCTTTCACCCGTCTCATGCCAACACAGAGGTGTTCGACATCTCCGACCATATAAAGCCTCAAATGGCGCCATACCAATACTCGAATGGAAACTGTTATTATAGGTGAACTCAATCAACGCTAAATAACCGTCCCACGCACCACCTTGTTCAAGTACACAAGCGCGCAACAAGTCTTCTAACGATTGAATCGTCCTCTCGGTTTGACCATCTGTTTGCGGATGATATGCCGAACTCAATCTCAACTTAGAACCCAAGGCACCTTGCAAACTCTCCCAAAATCTTGAAGTAAATATAGGATCTCTATCCGACACAATACTCTTAGGAACTCCATGAAGCTTCACAATAGTGCCAACATAAATCTCGGCCAACCTTTCCAAAGAATAAGTAATATCAATCGGAATAAAGTGAGCCGATTTAGTAAGCCTATCAACAATCACCCAAATAGCATTATGTCCTCTTTGCGTATTCGGCAATCCCGTAACAAAATCCATCGATATACTATCCCATTTCCATTCCGGAATATCCAACGGTTGCATCAATCCATTAGGCTTCTGATGCTCCACCTTAGACTTCTGGCAAGTCAAACACGAGTACACAAAACGAGCAACATCGCTTTTCAATCCAGACCACCAAAAGATCTTCTTCAAATCTTGATACATCTTATTCGCTCCCGGATGAATACTTAAGTTACTCCGATGTCCCTCTTCCAATATCATCTTTTTCAAATCCGCATCATCGGGAATACAAATACGACCTCGAAACCTCAAAACTCCTAATTCATCAACTTTGAAATCTTCATTTCCATTCGTCATCAAATCCACAAATTTCAAATCCCACTTTTGCTTTTCACACACCGTAGCAAGGAAATCATTCGTGACATGCAATATACCAAGCTTCACACTACTCGGCATTAACTCGCAAACCAAACTCAAATCTCTAAAGTTCTCCAAAAGTTCCCACTCTCTAACCATCAAAGTAGACACGTGCAACGACTTCCGACTTAAAGCATCGGCTACCACATTCGCCTTACCCGGATGATAATTTAAACCAAAATCATAGTCTTTCAAAAGTTCTAGCCATCTCCTTTGCCTCATATTCAATTCCTTTTGATCAAACAAATACTTCAAACTCTTGTGATCGCTAAAAACCTCAAATCTTGCACCATAAAGATAGTGCCTCCAAATTTTCAAAACGAACACTACGGCCGCTAACTCCAAATCATGAGTAGGATAATTCTTTTCATGTACTCTCAACTGCCTAGAAGCATACGCCACGACCTTCCCATCTTGCATCAACACACCACCCAATCCTGACAAAGAAGCATCGCAATAAACCACAAAAGGTTCTGTAGGATTCGGCAAAATCAAAACTGGCGCTGTTGTTAACCTTCTCTTTAATTCCATGAAACTCTATTCACAATTAACATCCCAAATAAAAGTCTTTCCTTTACAAGTCAACTGCGTTAACGGAAGTGCTAACTTTGAAAATCCTTTGATAAACCTCCGGTAGTAACCGGCCAAGCCCAAAAAGCTTCGAATTTCCGTAACCGATCTTGGAGTCTCCCATTGCATTACCGCATCGATCTTGGATGGATCCACACTAATACCATTGCCGGAAATAATATGTCCAAGAAAACTCACCTCCGACAACCAAAACTCACACTTAGACAATTTTGCGTACAACTTCTTCTCTTTCAAAATCCGCAACACAATCCTTAAATGTTCTTCGTGTTCCTCTCGAGACTTAGAATAAATCAAAATGTCATCGATAAACACTACCACAAAACGATCCAACTGCTCGTGGAAGATACGGTTCATATATTCCATGAAAACACCCGGCGCATTAGAAACTCCGAATGGCATCACCGTATACTCATAGTGACCATATCGTGTTCTAAAAGCCGTCTTCGAAATATCTTCTTCCTTAACCCGAATCTGGTGATAACCGGATCTCAAATCAATCTTACTAAAAACACGAGCTCCAACCAATTGATCCATCAAATCATCAATTCTTGGAAGCGGATACTTGTTCTTAATTGTCACCTTATTCAACTGCCGATAATCAATACACAATCGCATACTACCATCCTTCTTCTTTACCAACAATATCGGCGCACCCCAAGGAGAAACACTTGGTCTTACAAATCTCTTATCCAACAAATCATTCAACTGCTTCTTCAATTCCACCAACTCCGACGCCGACATCCGATACGGGGCCATCGAAATCGGTCTAGTACCCGGAACTAGATCAATAGAAAATTCAACCTCTCTCTTTGGCGGCACATCCGCAACATCTTCCGGAAACACTTCAGGAAATTCACAAACCACAGGAAACACGTCGAGCTCAACTTTGCTCTCC
>CAWUDS030000633.1:0-69839 GCA_963859935.3 Lathyrus sativus | reverse complement strand
GACTTTGCTTTAAGTCTAGAAAGCCTTACCTACACTAGGAGTGTTCTTCAACTAGAACCATAGGATAGAGTTTGTAAACTCTATGTAAGAATCATAGTAATGATCACTTACTTCCCTCTTGAGTGTCATAACTTAGATCTAGAGAGTTTTGTTAAACTCTATACAAACATTGTTATGTTTGTTCCCCTTTGAACCTTGATCATAATCAAGTGTTCTTCAACCCTAGTGAGGTGAACTACGATTGCTATGATTCTATCCTAGTTAGGATACGTAGGCAGAGGATGCAACGTCTTTGCGAGCAAACTTAGAACCTATCCTTAGGTTTTAACCTATAACCATACCCCTTTACCCTATCCCAATCCTTAGCAAACATTTACCAAACGTAGCATGCAAACAAACAAAAGGTTCCTGTAGAGTACTAGAGATGTCTAGGATGTGAAATACCTACCCTATGCATAACAAACCCCCGATCCCCGGATCTCTTAGCGTTGTTGTTACATCGCGCAAAAGGTTCTTTCTTTCTTTAGACCTTTCCTTTGGATAAATTAAAGTCGGGTTTAAATCTAAGAATTAAAGATTCAAGTTTATCAAGAGCTTGGTATCCTGATTCTCACCGTAACATCAGGAATCTGTTAAACAAACAGGCATCGAACCCGAAGGTCGGCTCAACCCAAAGTTGAAAAGAACATCTGACCTCACCGTCAGGTATTTGTTAAACAAACAGGCATCGAACCCGAAGGACGGCTCAACACGATGTTGAGAGGAACATCTGACCTCGCCGTCAGACATTTGTTAAAAAAACAGGCATCAAACCCGAATGTCGGCTCAACACGAATTTGAGAGAAACATCTGACCTCGCTGTCAAGCATCTGTTAAACAAACAGGCATCGAACCCGGAGGCCGGCTCAACACAAAGTTGAGAAGAACATCTGAACTCGCTGTCAGGCATCTGTTAAACAAACAGGCATCGATCTCGAAGGTCGGATCAACACGAAGTTGAGAGGAATATCTGACCTCGCCGTAAGGCATCTGTTAAACAACAGGCATCGAACCCGAAGGACAGCTCAACACGAAGTTGAGAGGAACATCTGACCTTGCTGTCAAGCATCTGTTAAAAAAACAGGCATCGAATCTGATGGTCGGCTAAACCGAAGTTGAGAACAACATCTGACCTCGCCGTCAGTCATCTGTTAACTAAACAAGTATCGAACCCGAAGGCCGGCTCAACACGAAATTGAGAGGAACATTTGACCTCACCATCAAGCATCTGATAAGCAAACAGGCATCGAACCCGAAGGGCGGCTCAACCCGAAGTTGAGAAGAACATCTGGCCTCGCTGTCAGGCATCTGTTAAACAAACAGACATCGATCTCGAAGGCTGGCTCAACACAAAGTTGAGAGGAATATCTGACCTCGCCGTCAAATATTTGTTAAACACACAAGCATAGAACCCGAAGGCCGGCTCAACACGAAGTTGAGAGGAATATCTGACCTTGCTGTTAAAAAAACAAACATCGAATCTGAAGGTCAGCTCAACCGAAAGTTTAGAGGAACATTTGACCTCGCCGTGAGGCATCTGTTAAACTAACAGACATCAAACCCGAAGACCGGCTCAACACGAAGTTTAGAGGAACATTTGACCTCACCGTCAGGCATTTGTTAAAAAATCCAGGCTTCGAACCTGAAGACCGGCTCAACACGAAATTGAGAGGAACATTTGACCTTGCCGTGAGGCATCTGTTAAAGAAACAGGCATCGAATCCGAAGACCGGCACAACCGAAAGTTGAGAAGAATATTTGACCTCGCCGTCAGCCATTTGTTAAACAAACAGGCATTGAACCCGAAGGCCGGCTCAATACGAAGTTGAGAAGTACATCTGACCTCGCCGTCAGGCATCTGTTAAACAAATAGGCGTCAAAGCCGGAGGCCGGCTCAAAACGAAGTTGAGAGGAACATCTGACCTCGCTGTCAAGCATCTGTTAAAAAATCAGGCATCGAATCTGATGGTCGGCGAACCCCAAAGTTGAGAAGAACATCTGACCTTGCCGTCAGGTATCTGTTAAAAAATCAGGCATCGAATCTGATGGTCGGCGAACCCCAAAGTTGAAAAGAACTTCTAACCTCGCCGTCAAGTATCTGTTAAACAAACAGGCATCGAACCCGAAGGAGAGCTCAACACGAAGTTGAGAGGAACATTTGACCTCGCCGTCAAGCATCTGATAAGCAAACAAGCATCGAACCCGAAGGGCGGCTCAACCCGAAGTTGAGAAGAACATCTGACCTCGCCGTCAGGCATCTGTTAAACAAATAGGCGTCAAAGCCGGAGGCCGGCTCAAAACGAAGTTGAGAGGAACATCTGACCTCGCTGTCAAGCATCTGTTAAAAAATCAGGCATCGAATCTGATGGTCGGCGAACCCCAAAGTTGAGAAGAACATCTGACCTTGCCGTCAGGTATCTGTTAAAAAATCAGGCATCGAATCTGATGGTCGGCGAACCCCAAAGTTGAAAAGAACTTCTAACCTCGCCGTCAAGTATCTGTTAAACAAACAGGCATCGAACCCGAAGGAGAGCTCAACACGAAGTTGAGAGGAACATTTGACCTCGCCGTCAAGCATCTGATAAGCAAACAAGCATCGAACCCGAAGGGCGGCTCAACCCGAAGTTGAGAAGAACATCTGACCTCGCTATCAGGCATCTGTTAAACAAACAGGCATCGATCTCGAACGCTGGATCAACACAAAGTTGAGAGGAATATCTGACCTCACCGTCAGGCATTTGTTAAGCAAACATGTATCGAACCCGAAGGCCGGCTCAACACGAAGTTGAGAGGAATATCTGACCTCGCTGTCAACCATCTGTTAAAAAAACAGGCATCGAATCTGAAGGCCGGCTCAACACGAACTTGAGAGGAACATTTGACCTTGCCGTCATGCATCTGTTAAATAGACATGCAATGAACCCGAAGGGGAGCTGAACCCGTAGTTGAGAAGAACATCCTACCTCGGTGTCAGGCATATGTTAAACAATTAGGCATCAAACCCGAATGCCAGCTCAAGCCGAAGTAGAGAAGAACATCTGGCCTCGCCGTCAAGCATCTGTTAAACAAACAGACATCGAACCCGAAGGCCGGCTCAACACGAAGTTGAGAAGAACCTCTGACCTTGCCATCAGGCATTTGTTAAATAAATAGGCATCGAACACGAAGGCCGGCACAACATGAAGCTGAGAGGAACATTTGACCTCTCCGTCAGGCATCTGTTAAACAAACAGACATCGAACCCAAAGGCCGGCTTAACACGATGTTGAGACGAACATTTGACCTCGCCGTCAGGAATCTATTAAAAAAGCAGGCATCAAACCCGAAAGTCGGCTCAACACGAAGTTGAGAGGAACATCTGACCTTGCTGTTAAGCATCTTTTAAACAAACAGGCATGCAATCCGAAGGCCGGCTCAACCCGAGGTTGAGAAAATCATCTGACCTCGCTGTCAGGCATCTGTTAAACAAACAGGCATCGAACCCGAAGTTGAGAAGAACATTTCACCTCGCCGTCAGGCATTTGTTAAACAAACAAGCATCGAACCCAAAGGCCAACTCAACACGAAGTTGAAAGGAATATCTGACCTCGCTGTCAACCATCTGTTAAAAAAACAGGCATCAAATCTGAAGGTCGGCTCAACACGAACTTAAGAGGAACATTTGACCTTGCTGTCATGCATCTGTTAAATAGACATGCATTGAACCCGAAGGGGAGCTGAACCCGTAGTTGAGAAGAACATCTGATCTCGGTGTCAGGCATATGTTAAACAAACAGGCATCGAACCCGAAGGTCGGCTCAAGCCGAAGTTGAGAAGAACATCTGACCTTGCCGTCAAGCATCTGTTAAACAAACAGTCATCGAAGCCGAAGGCCGTCTCAACCTTTAGTTGACAAGAACATCTGACCTCGCCGTCAAGCATCTGTTAAACAAACAGGCATCGAACCCAAAGGCCGACTCAACTTGAAGTTGAGAGGAACATCTGACCTCGCCATCAGGCATCTGTTAAACAAACAGACATCAAACCCGAAGGCCGGCTCAACACGAAGTTAAGAGGATCATCCGACCTCGCCGTGAAGCATTTGTTAAACAAACAGGCATCGAAAACGAAGGGCGTCTCAACCCGAAGTTGAGAAGAACATCTGACCATGCCGTCAGGTATCTGTTAAACAAAGACGCATCGAATTTGAAGGCGACTCAAGCTTATGTTGAGAAGAACATTTGACCTTACTGTCAGGCATCAGTTAAAAAAACAGGCATCGAACCCAAAGGCTGGCTCAACACGAAGTTGAGAGGAATATCTGACCTCGCTGTTTAGCATTTGTTAAAAAAATAGGCATCGAATCTAAAGGCCGGCTCAACCCGAAGTTAAGAAAAACATTTGACCTCGATGTCAGGCATCTGTTAAACAAACAGGCATCGAACCCGAAGGGCGGCTCAACCGGAAGTTGAGAAGAACATCTGACCTCGCTGTCAAGTATCTGTTAAACAAACAGGCATCGAACCCGAAGACCGGCTCAACACAATGTTGAGAGGAACATTTGACCTCACCGTGAGACATCTGTTAAACAAACAGGCATCGAACCTGAAGGGCGGCCCAACCCGAATTTGTCAAGAACATTAGACCTCGCCGTCAGACATAAGTTAAACAAATAGGCAGCGAACCCAATGGCCGGCTCAACACGAAGTTGAGAGGAACATTTGACTTCGCCGTCAAGCATCTGTTAAAGAAACAGGCATCAAATCTGAAGGCCGACTTAACCCAAAGTTGAGAAGAATATCTGACCTCGCCGTCAGGTATCTGTTAAACAAACGGGCATTGAATCTGAAGGCCGGCTCAACACGAAGTTGAGAAGTACATCTGACCTCACCGTCAGGGATCTGTTAAACAAACAGGCATAAAACCCGAAGGCCGGCTCAACACGAAGTTGAGAGGAACATTTGACCTTGCCGTCATGCATCTTTCAAATTGACAGGCATTGAACCCGAAGGGCAGCTGAACCCGTAGTTGAGAAGAACATCTGACCTTGGTGTCTGGTATATGTTAAACAAACAGGCATCAAACCCGAAGGCCGACTCAACCCCAAGTTGAGAAGAACATCTGACCTTGCCGTCAAGCATCTGTTAAACAAACAGACATCGAACCCGAAGGCCGTCTCAACCTTTCGTTGACAAGAACATCTGACCTCGCCGTCAAGCATCTGTTAAACAAATAGGCGTCGAACCTAAAGGTCGGCTCAACTTGAAGTTTAGAGGAACATCTGACCTCGCCATCAGGCATCTGTTAAACAAACATGCATCAAACCCGAAGGCCGAGTCAACACGAAGTTGAGAGGAACATCCGACCTCGCCGTCAAGCATTTGTTAAACAAACAGGCATCGAACACGAAGGGAGGCTCACCCAAAGTTGAGAAGAACATATGACCTCGCCGTCAGGCATCTGTTAAACAAACACGCATCGAATTTGAAGGCCGACTCAAGCTGAAGTTGAGAAGAACATCTGACCTCGCTGTCAGGCATCAGTTAAACAAACAGGCATCGAACCCGAAGGTTGGCTCAACACGAAGTTGAGAGGAACATCTGACCTTGCTGTCAAGCATCTGTTAAAAAAACAGGCATCGAATCTGAAGGCCGGCTCAACTCAAAGTTGAGAAGAGCATCTGACCTCGCCGTCAGACATCTGTTAAACAAACAGGCATCGAACCAGAAGGCCGGCTCGACCGGAAGTTGAGAAGAACATCTGACCTCGCCGTCAGGTATCTGTTAAACAAACAAGCATCGAACCCGAAGACCGACTCAACACGAAGTTGAGAGGAACATTTGACCTCGCCGTGAGGCATCTGTTAAACAAACAGGCATCAAACCCGAAGGGCGACTCAACCTAAAGTTGACAAGAACATTAGACCTCGCTGTCAGACATCTGTTAAACAAATAGGCATCGAACCCGATGGTCGGCTCAACACGAAGTTGAGAGGAACAATTGACTTCGCCGTCAAGCATCTGGTAAAGAAATTGGCATCGAATCCGAAGGCCGGCCTAACCCAAAGTTGAGAAGAATATCTGACCTCGCCGTCAGGCATTTGTTAAACAAACAGGCATCGAACCCGATGTCCGGCTCAACCTGAATTTGAGAAGAACATCTTACCTCGCCGTCAGGTATCTGTTAAACAAACAGGCATTGAACCCGAGGGTCGGCTCAGCACGAGGTTCAGAAGTACATCTGACCTCACCGTCAGAGATCTGTTAAACAAACAGGCATCGAACCCGAAGGCCGACTCAACACGAAGTTGAGAGGATCATTTGACCTTGCCGTCATGCATCTGTTAAATAGACAGGAATTGAACCCGAAGGGCAGCTGAACCCGTAGTTGAGAAGAACATCTGACCTTGGTGTCAGGCATATGTTAAACAAACAAGCATCGAACCCAAATGGCGGCTCAACCCGAAGTTGAGAAGAACATCTGGCCTCGCCGTCAAGCATCTGTTTTAAATAAACAGGCATCGAACCCGAAGGCCGGCTCAACCCGAAGTTCAGAAGAACATCTGAACTCGCTGTCAAGCATCTGTTAAACAAACAGGCATCGAACCCGAAGGCCGTCTCAACCTTTAGTTGACAAGAACATCTGACCTCGCCGTCAAGCATCTGTTAAACAAACAGGCGTCGAACCCAAAGGCCGGCTCTACTTGAAGTTTAGAGGAACATCTGACCTCACCATCAGGCATCTGTTAAACAAACATGCATCAAACCCGAAGGCCGGCTCAACACGAAGTTGAGAGGAACATCCGAACTTGCCGTCAAGCATTTGTTAAACAAACAGGCATAGAACACGAAGGGTGGCTCAACCCGAAGTTGAGAAGAACATATGACCTCGCCGTCAGGCATTTGTTAAACAAACACGCATAGAATTTGAAGGCCGACTCAAGTTGAAGTTTAGAAGAACATCTGACCTCATTGTCAGGCATCAGTTAAAATAACAGGCACCGAACCCGAAGGCTGGCTCAACACGAAGTTGAGAGGAACATCTGATCTTGGTGGCAAGCATCAGTTAAAAAAACAGGCATCGAATCTAAAGGCCGGCTCAACCCGAAGTGGAGAAGAACATCTGACCTCGCCGTCAGGCATCTGTTAAACAAACAGGCATCGATCCCGAAGGCCGGCTCGACCGGAAGTTGAGAAGAACATCTGACCTCGCCGTCAGGTATCTGTTCAACAAACAAGCATCGAACCTGAAGACCGGCTCAACACGAAGTTGAGAGGAACATTTGACCTCACCGTGAGGCATCTGTTAAACAAACAGGCATCAAACCCGAAGGGCGGCTCAACCTGAAGTTGACAAGAACATTAGACCTCGCTGTCAGACATCTGTTAAACAAATAGGCATCGATCCCGATGGCCGACTCAACACGAAGTTGAGAGGAACATTTGACTTCACAGTCAAGCATTTGGTAAAGAAACAGGCATCGAATCCGAAGGCCGGCCTAACCCAAAGTTGATAAGAACATCTGACCTCACTGTCAGGCATCAGACCTCGCTGTCAGACATCTGTTAAACAAATAGGCATCGAACCCGATGGCCGGCTCAACACGAAGTTGAGAGGAACGTTTGACTTTACCGTCAAGCATCTGGTAAAGAAACAGGCATCAAACCCGAAGGTCGTCTCAACCCTTAGTTGACAAGAACATCTCACCTTGCCGTCAAGCATCTATTTAACAAACAGGCATCAAACCCAAAGGCGTGCTCAACATGAAGTTTATAGGAACATCTGACCTCGCCATCAGGCATCTATTAAACGAACAGGCATCAAACCCGAAGGCCGGCTCAACACGAATTTGAGAGGAACATCTAACCTCGCCGTCAAGCATTTGTTAAACAAACAGGCATTGAACCTGAAGGGCTACCCAACCCAAAGTTGAGAAAAACATCTGACCTCGCAGTCAGTCATCTGTTAAACAAACACGCATCGAATTTGAAGGTCGGCTCAACCTGAAGTTGAGAAGAACATCTGACCTCGCTGTCAGGCATCAGTTAAACAAACAGGCATCGAACCCGAAGGCCGGCTCAATACGAAGTTGAGAGGAACATCTGACATCGCTGTAAATAATATGTTAAACAAACAGGCATCGAACCCAAAGGCCGGATCAATTTGAAGTTGAGAGGAACATCTGACCTCACCATCACGCATCTGTTAAACAAACACGCAACGAACCCGAAGTCTCGCTCAACACAAAGTTGAGAGGAACATCTGGCCTTGCCGTCAATCATTTGTTAAACAAACAGGCATCGAATCCGCAGGGCGGATCAACCCGAAGTTGAGAAGAACATCTGACCTCGCCGTCAGGTATCTGTTAAACAAACAGGCATCGAACCAGAAGGGCGACTAAACCCGAAGTTGATAAGAACATTAGACATCGCCGTCAGGCATCTGTTAAACAAACAGGCATCGAACCTGAAGGTCGGCTCAACACAAAGTTGAGAGGAACAATTGACCTTCCCGTCATGCATCTGTTAAACAGACAGGCATTGAACCGGAAGGGCGGCTCAAGCCGTAGTTGAGAAGAACACCTGACCTCGGTGTCAGGCATCATTTAAACAGAAAGGCATTGAACCCGAAGGACGCCTCAACCCGAAGTTGAGAAGAACATCAGACCACGCTTTCAGGCATCTGTTAAACAAACAGGCATCGAACCCGAAGGGCGACTAAACCCGAAGTTGATAAAAACATTAGACCTCGCCGTCAGGCATCTGTTAAACAAACAGACATTGAACCCGAAGGCCGATTCAACACGAAGTTGAGAGGAATATTTGACCTTCCCGTCATGCATCTGTTAAACAGACAAGCATTGAACCCGAAGGGTGGCTCAACCTATAGTTGAGAAGAACATCTGACCTTGGTGTCAGGCATCAGTTAAACAGACAGGCATTGAACCCGAAGGCCGTCTCAACCCGATGTTGAAAAGAACATCTGACCACGCTGTCAGGCATCTATTAAACAAACAGGCATCGAGCCCGAATGCCGTCTAAACCCTTTGTTGACAAGAACATCTGACCTCTCCGTCTAGCATCTGTTAAACAAACAGGCATCGAACCCAAAGGCCGGCTCAACTTGAAGTTGAGAGGAACATCTGACCTCGCCATCAAGCACCTATTAAACAAACAGACATCAAACCCGAAGGCCAGATCAACACGAAGTTGATAGGAACATCTGACCTCGTCGTCAAGCATTTGTTAAACAAACAGGCATCGAACCCGAAGGGCGGCTCAACCCGAAGTTGAGAAGAACATCTGACCTCGCCGTCAGGCATTTGTTAAATAAACACGCATCGAATTTGAAGGTCGGCTCAACCTGAAGTTGAGAAGAACATCTGACCTTGCTGTCAGGCATCAATTAAACAAACAGACATCGAACCCGAAGGCCGGCTCAACACGAAGTTGAAAGGAATATCTGACCTCGCTGTCAAGCATCTATTAATCAAATAGGCATCGAATCTGAAGGCCGGCTCAACCGGAAGTTGGGAAGAACATCTAACCTCGCCGTCAGGCACCTGTTAAACAAAAAGGCATTGAACTCGTCAAACATCTGTTAAACAAATAGGCATCGAACACAAAGGCCGGCTCAACATGACGTTGAGAGGAACATCTGACCTCGCCATCAGGCATCTATTAAACAAACAGGAATCAAACCCGAAGGCCGTTTCAACATGATGTTGAGAGGAAAGTCGGACCTCGCCGTCAAGCATTTGTTAAACAAACAGGCGTCGAACCTGAAGGGCGGCTAAACCCGAAGATGAGAAGAACACCTGACCTCGCCGTCAGGCATCTGTTAAACAAACACGCATCGAATTTGAAGGTCGGCTCAACCCGCAGTTGAGAAGAATATATGACCTTGCTGTCAGGCATCAGTTAAACAAACATGCATCAAACCCGAAGGCCGTCTCAATACGAAGTTGAGAGGAACATCTGACCTTGCTGTGAAGCATCTGTTAAGAAAACAGGCATCGAATCTGAAGGTCGGATAAACCCGAAATTGAGAAGAACATATGACCTCGCCGTCAGGCATCGAACCCGAAGGCCGGCTCAACCCGAAGTTGAGAATAACATCTGACCTCGCTGTCAGGTATCTGTAAACAAATAGGCATCGAACCCGAAGACCGGCTCAACACGAAGTTGAGGAGAACATCTGACCTCGCCGTAAGGCATCTGTTAAACAGACAGGCATCCTACTCGAAGGGTGGCTAAACCCGAAGTTGATAAGAACATTAGACCTCGCCATCAGGCATCTGTTAAACAAACATGCATCGAACCCGAAGGCCGGCTCAACACGAAGTTGAGAGGAACATTTGAGCTTGCCGTCATGCATCTGTTAAACAGACAGGCATTGAACTCGAAGGGCGGCTCAACCCGTAGTTGAGAAAAACATCTGACCTCGGTGTCAGGCATCAGTTAAACAGACAGGCATCGAACCCGAAGGCCGGCTCAACCCGAAGTTGAGAAGAACATTTGACCTCGCTGTCAAGCATCTGTTAAACAAATAAGCATCGAACCCGAAGGCTGTCTCAACCCATAGTTGACAAGAACATCTGACCTTGCCATCAAGCATTTGTTAAAAAAATAGGCATCAAACCCGAAGGGCGGCTCAACCCGAAGTTAAGAGGAACATTTGACCTCGTCGTCAGACATCTGTTAAGAGGAACATTTGAACCCGATGGCCGGCTCAACACAAAGTTGAGAGGAACATTTGACTTCACCGTCAAGCATCTGTTAAGGAAACACGCATCGAATTCGAAGGCCAGCTCAACCCAAAGTTGAGAAGACTATATGACCTCGCCGTTAGGCATTTGTTGAACAAACAGGCATCGAACCCGAAGGTCGGCTCAACTTGAATTTAAGAAGAACATCTTACCTCGCCGTCAGGTATCTGTTAAAAAAATAGGCATTGAACCCGAAGGTCGGCTCAGCACGAAGTTGAGTAGTACATCTGACCTCGCCGTCAGGCATCTGTTAAACAAACAGGCATCGAACCCGGAGGTCGACTCAACAAGAAGTTTAGAAAAACATCTGACCTCGCCATCAGGCATCTGTTAAATAAACAGGCATCGAACCCGAAGGTCGGCTCAACAAGAAGTTGGGAGGAACATCTGACCTCACCGTCAAGCATCTGTTAAAAACCAGGCATCGAACCCGAATGCCAGCTCAACACAAAGTTGAGAGGAACATCTGACCTTGCTGTCAAGCACTTGTTAAACAAACAGGCATCGAATCTGAAGACCGGCTCAACCCAAAGTTGAGAAGAAAATCTGACCTCGCCGTTAGGCATCTGTTAAACAAACAGGCATCGAACATGAAGGTCGGCTCAACCGGAAGTTGAGAAGAACATCTGACCTCGCCGTCAGGTATCTATTAAACAAACAGGCATCGAACCCGAAGGCCGGATCAACATGAAGTTGAAAAGAACATCTGACCTCGCCGTGAAGCATCTGTTAAACAAACACGGATCGATCCCGAAGCGCGGCTAAAGCCGAAGTTGATAAGAACATTAGATCTCGCCGTCAGGCATCTGTTAAACAAACATGCATCAAACCTGAAGGCCGGCTCAACATGAAATTGAGAGGAACATTTGACCTTGCCGTCATGCATATGTTAAACAGACAGGCATTGAAACTGAAGGGCGGCTAAACCCGTAGTTGAGAAGAACATCTGACCTTGGTGTCAGGCATTTGTTAAACAAACATGCATCGAACCCGAAGGCCGGCTCAACCCGAAGTTGAGAAGAACATCTGACCTTGCCGTCAGGCCTCTGTTAAACAAACAGGCATCGAACCCGAAGGCCGTCTCAACCCTTAGTTGATAAGAACATCTGACCTTGCCGTTAAGCATCTGTTAAACAAACAGGCATCGAACCCAAAGGCCGGCTAACCTTGAATTTAAGAGGAACATCTGACCTCGCCATCAGGCATCTGTTAAAAAAACAGGCATCAAACCCAAAGGCCGGCTCAACACGAAGTTGAGAAGAATATATGACCTCGCCGTCAGACATCCGTTAAACAAACAGGCATCGAACCCGAAGGCCGTCTCAACCCTTAGTTGACAAGAACATCTCACCTCGCCGTCAAGTATCTGTTAAACAAATAGGCATCGAACCCAAAGGCCGGCCCAACATGAAGTTGAGAGGAACATCTGACCTCGCCATCAGGCATCTATTAAACAAACAGGCATCAAACCCGAAGGCCGGCTCAACACGAAGTTAAGAGGTACATTTGACCTCGCCGTCAAACATTTGTTAAACAAACAGGCATCGAACTCGAAGGGCGACTAATCCCGAAGTTGAGAAGAACATCTGACCTCACTCTCAAGCATCTGTTAAAAAAGCAGGCATCGAATCTGAAGGTCGGCTCAACCCGAAGTTGAGAAGAACATCTGACCTCGCCGTCAGGTATCTGTTAAACAAACAGGCATCGAACCCGAAGGGCGGCTAAACCCGTAGTTGATAAGAACATTAGACCTCGCCGTCAGGCATCTGTTAAAAAAATAGGCATCGAACCCGAAGGCCGGCTCAACACAAAGTTGAGAGGAACATTTGACCTTCCCGTCATGCATCTGTTAAACAAGCAGGCATTGAACCCGAAGGGCGGCTCAACCCGTAGTTGAGAAGAACATCTGACCTTGGTGTCAGGCATCAGTTAAACAGAAAGGAATTGAACCCGAAGGACGGCTCAACCCGAAGTTGAGAAAAACATCTGACCACGCTGTCAGGCATCTGTTAAACAAACTGGCATCGAACCCGAAGGGCGGCTAAACCCGAAGTTGATAAGAACATTAGACCTCGCCGTCAGGCATCTGTTAAACAAACAGGCATCAAACCCGAAGGCCGGCTCAACACAAAGTTGAGAGAAACATTTGACTTTCCCGTCATGCATCTGTTAAACAGACATGCATTGAACCCGAAGGGCGGCTCAACCCGTAATTGAGAAGAACATCTAACCTAGGTGTCAGGCATTAGTTAAACAGACAGGCATTGAACCCGAAGGCCGGCTCAACCCTTAGTTGACAAGAACATCTCACCTCGTCGTCAAGCATCTGTTAAAAAAACAAGCATCAAACCCAAAGGCCGGCTCAACATGAAGTTGAGAGGAACATCTGACCTCGCTATCAGGCATCTATTAAAAAAATAGGCATCAAACCCGAATGCCGGCTCAACACGAAGTTGATAGGAACATCTGACCTCGCCGTTAAGCATTTGTTAAACAAACAGGCATCGAACCCGAAGGACGGCTCAACCCGAAGTTGAGAAGAACATCTGACCTCGCCGTCAGGCATCTGTTAAACAAACATGCATTGAATTTGAAGGTCGGCTCAACACGAAGTTGAGAAGAACATCTGACCTTGATGCCAGGCATCAGTTAAACAAACAGGCATTGAACCTGAAGGCCGGCTCAATACGAAGTTGAGAGGATTATCTGACCTCACTGTCAAGTATCTGTTAAAAAAACAAGCATCGAATCTGAAGGTCGGCTCAACCCGAGGTTGAGAGGAATATTTGACCTCATCGTCAGGCATCTGTTAAACAAGTAGGCATCGAACCCGAAGGCCGGCTCAACCGAAAGTTGAGAAGAACATCTGACCTTGCCGTCAGGTATCTGTTAAACAAACAGGCATCGAACCCGAAGGGCGGCTAAACCCGTAGTTGATAAGAACATTAGACCTCGCCGTCAGGCATCTGTTAAAAAAATAGGCATCGAACCCGAAGGCCGGCTCAACACAAAGTTGAGAGGAACATTTGACCTTCCCGTCATGCATCTGTTAAACAGACAGGCATTGAACCCGAAGGGCGGCTCAACCCGTAGTTGAGAAGAACATCTGACCTTGGTGTCAGGCATCAGTTAAACAGAAAGGAATTGAACCCGAAGGACGGCTCAACCCGAAGTTGAGAAAAACATCTGACCACGCTGTCAGGCATCTGTTAAACAAACTGGAATCGAACCCGAAGGGCGGCTAAACCCGAAGTTGATAAGAACATTAGACCTCGCCATCAGGCATCTGTTAAACAAACAGGCATCAAACCCGAAGGCCGGCTCAACACAAAGTTGAGAGAAACATTTGACTTTCCCGTCATGCATCTGTTAAACAGACATGCATTGAACCCGAAGGGCGGCTCAACCCGTAATTGAGAAGAACATCTAACCTAGGTGTCAGGCATTAGTTAAACAGACAGGCATTGAACCCGAAGGCCGGCTCAACCCTTAGTTGACAAGAACATCTCACCTCGTCGTCAAGCATCTGTTAAAAAAACAAGCATCAAACCCAAAGGCCGGCTCAACATGAAGTTGAGAGGAACATCTGACCTCGCTATCAGGCATCTATTAAAAAAATAGGCATCAAACCCGAATGCCGGCTCAACACGAAGTTGATAGGAACATCTGACCTCGCCGTTAAGCATTTGTTAAACAAACAGGCATCGAACCCGAAGGACGGCTCAACCCGAAGTTGAGAAGAACATCTGACCTCGCCGTCAGGCATCTGTTAAACAAACATGCATTGAATTTGAAGGTCGGCTCAACACGAAGTTGAGAAGAACATCTGACCTTGATGCCAGGCATCAGTTAAACAAACAGGCATTGAACCTGAAGGCCGGCTCAATACGAAGTTGAGAGGATTATCTGACCTCACTGTCAAGTATCTGTTAAAAAAACAAGCATCGAATCTGAAGGTCGGCTCAACCCGAGGTTGAGAGGAATATTTGACCTCATCGTCAGGCATCTGTTAAACAAGTAGGCATCGAACCCGAAGGCCGGCTCAACCGAAAGTTGAGAAGAACATCTGACCTTGCCGTCAGGTATCTGTTAAACAAACAGGCATCGAACCCGAAGGGCGGCTAAACCCGTAGTTGATAAGAACATTAGACCTCGCCGTCAGGCATCTGTTAAAAAAATAGGCATCGAACCCGAAGGCCGGCTCAACACAAAGTTGAGAGGAACATTTGACCTTCCCGTCATGCATCTGTTAAACAGACAGGCATTGAACCCGAAGGGCGGCTCAACCCGTAGTTGAGAAGAACATCTGACCTTGGTGTCAGGCATCAGTTAAACAGAAAGGAATTGAACCCGAAGGACGGCTCAACCCGAAGTTGAGAAAAACATCTGACCACGCTGTCAGGCATCTGTTAAACAAACTGGCATCGAACCCGAAGGGCGGCTAAACCCGAAGTTGATAAGAACATTAGACCTCGCCATCAGGCATCTGTTAAACAAACAGGCATCAAACCCGAAGGCCGGCTCAACACAAAGTTGAGAGAAACATTTGACCTTCCCGTCATGCATCTGTTAAACAGACATGCATTGAACCCGAAGGGCGGCTCAACCCGTAGTTGAGAAGAACATCTAACCTAGGTGTCAGGCATTAGTTAAATAGACAGGCATTGAACCCGAAGGCTGGCTCAACCCTTAGTTGACAAGAACATCTCACCTCGCCGTCAAGCATCTGTTAAAAAAACAAGCATCAAACCCAAAGGCCGGCTCAACATGAAGTTGAGAGGAACATCTGACCTCGCTATCAGGCATCTATTAAACAAATAGGCATCAAACCCGAATGCCGGCTCAACAAGAAGTTGATAGGAACATCTGACCTCGCCGTTAAGCATTTGTTAAACAAACAGGCATCGAACCCGAAGGACGGCTCAACCCGAAGTTGAGAAGAACATCTGACCTCGCCGTCAGGCATCTGTTAAACAAACATGCATTGAATTTGAAGGTCGGCTCAACACGAAGTTGAGAAGAACATCTGACCTTGATGTCAGGCATCAGTTAAACAAACAGGCATCGAACCTGAAGGCCGGCTCAATACGAAGTTGAGAGGATTATCTGACCTCACTGTCAAGTATCTGTTAAAAAAACAAGCATCGAATCTGAAGGTCGGCTCAACCCGAGGTTGAGAGGAATATTTGACCTCATCGTCAGGCATCTGTTAAACAAACAGGCATCGAACCCGAAGGCCGGCTCAACCGGAAGTTGAGAAGAACATCTGACCTCGCCGTCAGGTATCTGTTAAACAAACAGGCATCGAACCCGAAGGTCGTCTCAACCCTTAGTTGACGAGAACATCTAACCTTGCCGTCAATCATCTGTTAAACAAAAAGGCATCGAACCCAAAGGCCGGCTCAACATGAAGTTGAGAGGAACATCTGACCTCGCCATTAGGCATCTATTAAACAAACAGGCATCAAACCCGAAGGCCGGATCAACACGAAGTTGAGAGGAACATCTGACCTCGCCGTCAAGCATTTGTTAAACAAACAGGCCTCAAACCTGAAGGTCGGCTCAACCCGAAGTTGAGAAGAATATTTGACCTCGCCGTCAGGCATCTGTTAAACAAGTAGGCATCGAATCCGAAGGCCGGCTCAACCGGAAGTTGAAAAGAACAAATGACCTCGCTGTCAGGTATCTGTTAAACAAACAGGCATCGAACCCGAAGACTGGCTCAACACGAAGTTGAGAAGAACATCTGACCTCGCCGTAAGACATCTGTTAAACAAACAGGCATCGAACCCGAAGGGCGGCTAAACCCGAGGTTGATAAGAACATTAGACCTTGCCGTCAGGCATCTGTTAAACAAACAGGCATCTAACCCGAAGGCTGGCTCAACACGAAGTTGAGAGGAACATTTGACCTTCCCGTCATGCATCTTTTAAACAGACATGAACCCGAAGGGCGGCTCAACCAGTAGTTGAGAAGAACATTTGACCTCGGTGTTAGGCATCAGTTAAATAGACAGGCATTGATCCCGAAGGCCGGCTCAACCCGAAGTTTTTAAGAACATCTGACCACGCCGTCAAGCATCTGATAAACAAACAGGAATCGAACCCGAATGCCGTCTCAACCCTTAGTTGACAAGAACATCTCACCTCGCCATGAAGCATCTGTTAAACAAACAGGCATCAAACCCAAAGGCCGGCTCAACTTGAAGTTGAGAGGAACATCTGATCTCGCCATCAGACATCTATTAAACAAACAGGCATCAAACCTGAAGGCCGGATCAACACGAAGTTTAGAGGAACAT
Source organism: Lathyrus sativus (assembly GCA_963859935.3). NCBI lineage: Eukaryota > Viridiplantae > Streptophyta > Magnoliopsida > Fabales > Fabaceae > Lathyrus > Lathyrus sativus. The sequence goes on along the minus strand of CAWUDS030000633.1, from coordinate 52,752 downwards.
CTGACCTCGCCGTCAAGCATTTGTTAAACAAACAGGCATTGAACCCAAAGGGCGGCTCAACCCGAAGTTGAGAAGAACATCTGACCTCGCCGTCAGGCATCTGTTAAACAAACACGCATCGAATTTGAAGGTCGACTCAACCCGAAGTTGAGACGAACATCTGACCTCGCTGTCAGGCATCAGTTAAACAAACAGGCATCGAACTCGATGGCCGGCTCAATCCGAAGTTGAGAGGAACATCTGACCTCGCTGTAAAGCATCTGTTAAACAAATAGGCATCGAATCTGAAGGCCGGCTCAACCGGAAGTTGGGAAGAACATCTGACCTCGTCGTCAGGCACCTGTTAAACAAAAAGGCATCGAACTCGTCAAGCATCTGTTAAACAAATAGGCATCGAACCCAAAGGCCGGCTCAACATGAAGTTGAGAGGAACATCTGACCTCGCCATCAGGCATCTATTAAACAAACAGGCATCAAACCCGAAGGCCGTCTCAACATGATGTTGAGAGGAACATCTGACCTCGCCGTCAAGCATTTGTTAAACAAACAGGCGTTGAGAGGAACATTTGAGCTTGCCGTCATGCATCTGTTAAAGAGACAGGCATTGAACTCGAAGGGCGGCTCAACCCGTAGTTGAGAAAATCATCTGACCTCGGTGTCAGGCATCAGTTAAACAGACAGGCATCAAACCCGAAGGCCGGCTCAACCCGAAGTTGAGAAGAACATCTGACCTTGCCGTCAGGCATCTGTTAAACAAACAAGCATCGAACCCGAAGGTTGTCTCAACCCTTATTTGACAAGAACATCTGACCTTGCCGTCAAGCATCTGTTAAAAAAATAGGCATCGAACCCGAAGGGCGACTCAACCCGAAGTTAAGAGGAACATTTGACCTTGCCGTCAGACATCTGTTAAACAAACAGGAATCGAACCCGATGGCTGGCTCAACACAAAGTTGAGAGGAACATTTGACTTCGCCGTCAAGCATCTGTTAAAGAAACATACATCGAATTCGAAGGCCAGCTCAACCCAAAGTTGAGAAGACTATATGACCATGCCGTCAGGCATTTGTTGAACAAACAGGCATCGAACCTGAAGGCCGGCTCAACCTGAATTTAAGAAGAACATCTTACGTCGCCGTCAGGTATCTGTTAAAAAAATAGGCATTGAACCCGAAGGCCGGCTCAACACGAAGTTGAGAAGTACATCTGACCTCGCCATCAGGCATCTGTTAAATAAACGGGCATCGAACCCGAAGGTCGGCTCAACACGAAGTTGAGAGGAACATCTGACCTTGCTGTCAAGCACCTGTTAAACAAACAGGCATCGAACCCGAATGCCGGATCAACACAAAGTTGAGAAGAAAATCTGACCTCGCCGTTAGGCATCTGTTAAACAAACAGGCATCGAACATGAAGGTCGGCTCAACCGGAAGTTGAGAAGAACATCTGACCTCGCCGTCAAGTATCTATTAAACAAACAGGCATCGAACCTGAAGGTTGGATCAACATGAAGTTGAGAAGAACATTTGACCTCGCCGTGAAGCATCTGTTAAACAAACACACATCGATCCCGAAGCGCGGCTAAAATCGAAGTTGATAAGAACATTAGATCTCGCCGTCAGGCATCTGTTAAACAAACATGCATCAAAATTGAAGGCCGGCTCAACATGAAGTTGAAAGGCACATTTGACCTTGCCGTCATGCATATGTTAAACAGACAGGCATTGAAACTGAAGGGCGGCTAAACCCGTAGTTGAGAAGAACATCTGACCTTGGTGTCAGGCATTTGTTAAACAAACATGCATCGAACCCGAAGGCCGGCTCAACCCGAAGTTGAGAAGAACATCTGACCTTGCCGTTAGGCCTCTGTTAAACAAACAGGCATCGAACCCGAAGGCCGTCTCAACCCTTAGTTGACAAGAACATCTGACCTTGCCGTTAAGCATCTGTTAAACAAACAGGCATCGAACCTATAGGTCGGCTAACCTTGAAGTTAAGAGGAATATCTGACCTCGCCATCAGGCATCTGTTAAAAAAACAAGCATCAAACCCAAAGGCCGGCTCAACACGAAGTTGAGAAGAATATCTGACCTCGCCGTCAGACATCTGTTAAACAAACAGGCATCGAACCCGAAGGCCGTCTCAACCCTTAGTTGATGAGAACATCTCACCTCGCCGTCAAGTATTTGTTAAACAAACAGGCATCGAACCCAAAGGCCGGCCCAACATGAAGTTGAGAGGAACATCTGACCTTGCTATCAGGCATCTATTAAACAAACAGGCATCAAACCCGAAGGCCGGCTCAACACGAAGTTAAGAGGACCATTTGACCTCGCCGTCAAACATTTGTTAAACAAACAGGCATCGAACTCGAAGGGCGACTAAACCCGATGTTGAGAAGAACATCTGACCTCGCCGTCAGGCATCTGTTAAACAAACACGCATCGAATTTGAAGGTCGATTCAACCCGAAGTTGAGAAGAACATATGACCTCGCTGTCAGGCATAAGTTAAACAAACAGGCATCGAACCCGAAGACCGGCTCAATTCGAAGTTGAGAGGAACATCTGACCTCGCTCTCAAGCATCTGTTAAAAAAACAGGCATCGAATCTGAAGGTCGGCTCAACCCGAAGTTGAGAAGAACATATGACATCACCGTCAGACATCTAATAAACAAGTAGGCATCGAACCCGAAGGCCGGCTCAACCGGAAGTTGAGAAGAACATCTGACCTCTCCGTCAGGTATCTATTAAACAAACAGGCATCAAACCCGAAGGGCGGCTAAACCCGAAGTTGGTAAGAACATTAGACCTCGCCGTCAGGCATCTGTTAAACAAACAGGCATCAAACCCGAAGGCCGGCTCAACACAAAGTTGAGAGGAACATTTGACCTTCCCGTCATGCATCTGTTAAACAGACAGGCATTGAACCCGAAGGGCGGCTCAACCCATAGTTGAGAAGAACATCTGACCTCAGTGCCAGGCATCAGTTAAACAGAAAGGCATTGAACCCGAAGGACGGATCAATCCAAAGTTGAGAAAAACATGTGACCACACTGTCAGGCATCTGTTAAATAAACTGGCATAGAACCCGAATGGCGGCTAAACCCGAAGTTGATAATAACATTAGACCTCGCCGTCAGGCATCTGTTAAACAAACATGCATCGAACTCGAAGGCCGGCTCAACACGAAGTTGAGAGAAACATTTGACCTTCTCGTCATGCATCTGTTAAACAGACATGCATTGAACCCGAAGGGCGGCTCAACCCGTAGTTGAGAAGAACATCTAACCTCGGTGTCAGGCATTAGTTAAACAGACAAGCATTGAACCCGAAGGCCGGCTCAACCAAAAGTTGAGAAGAACATCTGACCACGCTGTCAGGAATCTGTTAAATAAACAGGTATCGAACCCGAAGGCCGGCTCAACCCTTAGTTGACAAGAACATCTCACCTCGCCGTCAAGCATCTGTTAAACAAACAGGCATCGAACCCAAAGGCTGGCTCAACATGAAGTTGAGAGGAACATCTGACCTCGCCATCAGGCATCTATTAAACAAATAGGCATCAAACCCGAATGCCGGCTCAACACGAACTTGATACGAACATCTGACCTCGCTGTCAAGCATTTGTTAAACAAACAGGCATCGAACCCGAAGGACGGCTCAACCCGAAGTTGAGAAGAACATCTGACCTCGCCGTCGGGCATCTGTTAAACAAACATGCATCGAATTTGAAGGTCGGCTCAACACGAAGTTTAGAAGAACATCTGACCTTGATGTCAGGCATCAGTTAAACAAACAAGCATCGAACCTGAAGGCCGGCTCAATACGAAGTTGAGAGGATTATCTGACCTCACTGTCAAGCATCTGTTAAAAAAACAAGCATCGAATCTGAAGGTCGGCTCAACCCAAGGTTGAGAGGAATATTTGACCTCATCGTCAGGCATATGTTAAACAAGTAGGCATCGAACCCGAAGGCCGACTCAACCGGAAGTCAAGAAGAACATCTGACCTCGCCGTCAGGTATCTGTTAAACAAACAGGCATCAAACCCGAAGGTCGTCTCAACCCTTAGTTGACGAGAACATCTAACCTTGCCCTCAATCATCTGTTAAACAAACAGGCATCGAACCCAAAGGCCGGCTCAACATGAAGTTGAGAGGAACATCTGACCTCGCCATTAGGCTTCTATTAAACAAACATGCATCAAACCCGAAGGCCGGATCAACACGAAGTTGAGAGGAACATCTGACCTCGCCGTCAAGCATTTGTTAAACAAACAGGCATCGAACCTGAAGGTCGGCTCAACCCGAAGTTGAGAAGAATATTTGACCTCGCCGTCAGGCATCTGTTAAGCAAGTAGGCATCGAACCCGAAGGCCGGCTCAACCGGAAGTTGAGAAGAACATCTGACCTCGCTGTCAGGTATCTGTTAAACAAACAGGCATCAAACCCGAAGACTGGCTCAACACGAAGTTGAGAAGAACATCTGACCTCGCCGTAAGACATCTGTTAAACAAACAGGAATCGAACCCGAAGGGCGGCTATACCCGAAGTTGATAAGAACATTAGACCTCGCCGTCAGGCCTCTGTTAAACAAATAGGCATCTAACCCGAAGTTGAGAGGAACATTTGACCTTCCCGTCATGCATCTTTTAAACAGACATGAACCCGAAGGGAGGCTCAACCTGTAGTTGAGAAGAACATCTGACCTCGGTGTCAGGCATCAGTTAAATAGACTGGCATTGAACTCGAAGGTCGGCTCAACCCGAAGTTTTTAAGAACATCTGACCACGACGTCAGGCATCTGATAAAAAAACAGGCATCGAACCCAAAGGTCGTCTCAAACCTTAGTTGACAAGAACATCTCACCTCGCCATCAAGCATCTATTAAACAAACAGGCATCGAACCCAAAGGCTAGCTCAACTTGAAGTTGAGAGGAACATTTGACCTTGCCATCAGACATCTATTAAACAAACAGGTATCAAACCTGAAGGCCGGCTCAACACGAAGTTTAGAGGAACATCTGACCTCGCCGTCAAGCATTTGTTAAACAAACAGGCCTCGAACCGAAGGTGTGTTCAACCTGAAGTTGAGAAGAACATCTGAAATTGCTGTCAGGCATCTGTTAAACAAACACGCATAGAATTTGAAGGTCGGCTCAACCCGAAGTTGAGAAGAACATCTGACCTCGCTGTCAGGCATCAGTTAAACAAACTGGCATCGAACCCGATGGCCGGCTCAATTCGAAGTTGACAGGAACATCTGACCTCGCTGTCAAGCATATGTTAAAAAAACAGGCATCAAATCTGAAGGTCGGGTCAACCCGAAGTTGAGAAGAACATCTGACCTCGCTGTCAGGCATCTATTAAACATGTAGGCATCGAACCCGAAGGCCGACTCAACCAGAAGTTGAGAAGAACATCTGACCTCGCCGTCAGGTATCTGTTAAACAAACAGGCATCGAACTCGAAGACCGACTCAACACGAAGTTTAGAAAAGCATCTGACCTTACCGTCAGGCATCTGTTTAAAAAACATGCATCAGACCCGAAGGCCGTCTCAACCCTTAGTTGATAAGAACATCTGACCTTACCGTCAAGCATCTGTCAAACAAACTGGCATCTACCCAAAGGTCGGATCAACTTAAAGTTTTGAGGAACATATGACCTCACCATCAGGCATCTGTTAAACAAACAGGTATCAAACCCGAAGGCCGGCTCAACACGAAGTTGAGAGAAACATCAGACCTCGTCGCCAAGAATTTGTTAAACAAACAGGCATCGAACCCGAAGGGCGGCTCAACCCGAAGTTGAGAATAACATCTGACCTCGCCGTCAGGCATCTGTTAAAAAACATGCATCGAATTTAAAGGTCAGCTCAACCCGAAGTTGAGAAGAACATCTGACCTCGCTGTCAGGCATCAGTTAAACAAACAGGCATCGAACCCGAAGGCCAGCTCAATACGTAGTGGACAGTAAATCTGACCTTGTTGTCAAGCATCTGTTAAAAAAACAGGAATCGAATCTGAAGGTCGACTCAACCCAAAGTTGAGAAGAACATCTGAACTCACCTTCAGGCATCTGTTAAAAAAACAGGCATCGAATCTGAAGGTCCGCTTAACCCAAAGTTGAGAAAAATATCTGACCTCGCCGTCAGGTATCAGTTAAACAAACAGGCATCGAACCCGAAGACCGGCTCAACACGAAGTTCAGAAGAACATCTGACCTCGCCGTGAGGCATCTGTTAAACAAACAGGCATCAAACCCGAAGGGCGGCTAAACCCGAAGTTGATAATAACATTAGACCTTGCCGTCATGCATCTGTTAAACAGACAGGCATTGAACCCGAAGGGCGGCTCAACCCGTAGTTGAGAAGAACATCTGACCTCGGTGTCAGGCATTTGTTAAACAGACAGGTACGAACCCAAAGGCCGGCTCAACCCGAAGTTCAGAAGAACATCTGACCACGCCGCCAGGCATCTGTTAAACAAATAGGCATCGAACCCGAAGGTCGTCTCAACCCTTAGTTGACTAGAACATCTCACCTCGCCGTCAAGCATCCGTTAAACAAACAGGCATCGAACCCAAAGGCCGACTCAACTAAACTTGAGAGGAACATATGACCTCGCCATCAGTCATCTATTAAACAAACAGGCATCATACTTGAAGGCCGGCTTAACAGGAAGTTGGGAGGAACATCTGACCTCGCCGTCAAGTATTTGTTAAAGAGCCAGGCATCGAACCCGAAGGACGGCTCAACCCAAAGTTCAGAAGAACATTTGACCTCGCTGTCAGGCATCTGTTAAACAAACACGCATCGAATTTGAAGGTCGGCTCAACCCAAAGTTGAGAAGAACATCTAACCTCGCTGTTAGGCATCATTTAAAGAAACAGGCATCGAACCCGAAGGTCGGCTCAATAAGAAGTTGAGAGGAACATCTGACCTCGGTGTCAGGCATCAGTTAAATAGACAGGCATTGAACCCGAAGGACGGCTTAACCCGAAGTTTAGAAGAACATCTGACCACACCGTCAGGCATCTGTTAAACAAACAGGAATCGAACCCGAAGGCCGTCTCAACCCTTAGTTGAGAAGAACATCTCACCTCACTGTCAAGCATCTGTTAAACAAATAGTAATCGAACCCAAAGGCCGATTCAACATGAAGTTGGGAGGATAATCTGACCTCGCCATCAGGCATCTATTAAACAAACAGGCATCAAACCTAAAGGTCGGCTCGAAATGAATTTGAAAGGAACATCTGACCTCGCTGTCAAGCATTTGATAAACTAATAGGCATCGAACCCGAAGTTGAGAAGAACATCTGACCTCGCCGTCAGGCATCTGTTAAACAAACACGCATCGAATTTGAAGGTCGGCTCAACCCAAAGTTGAGAATAACATCTGACCTCGCTATCAGGCATCAGTTAAACAAACAGACATCGAACCCGAAAACCGACTCAATACGAAGTTGAGAGGAACATCTGACCTCGCTGTCAAGCATCTATTAAAAAAACAGGCATCGAATCTGAAGGTCGGCTCAACCCGAAGTTGAGAAGAACATATGACCTTGCTGTCAGGCATCTATTAAGCAAGTAGGCATGGAACCGATGGCCGGCTAAACCACAAGTTGAGAAAAACATCTGACCTTGACGTCAGGTATCTGTTAAACAAACAAGCATCGAACCCGAAGACCGGCTCAACACGAAGTTGAGAAAAACATCTGACCTCGCCATAAGGCATCTGTTAAACAAACAGGCATCGAACCCGAAGGGCGGCTAAACCCGAAGTTGATAAGAACATTAGACCTCGCCGTCAGGAATCTGTTAAACAAACCGGCATCAAACCCGAAGGTCGGCTCAACACAAAGTTGAGAGGAACATTTGTCCTTGCCGTCATGCATCTGTTAAACAGACAGGCATTGAACCCGAATTGCGGCTCAACCAGTCGTTGAGAATAACATCTGACATCAGTGTCAGGCATTTGTTAAACAAACAGGCATCGAACCCGAAGGCCGGCTCAACCCGAAGTTGAGAAGAACATCTGACCTCGCTGTCAGGCATCTGTTAAACAAACAGGCATCGAACCCGAAGGCCGTCTTAACCCTTAGTTGACAAGAACATCTGACCTTGCCGTCAAGTTCTGTTAAACAAATAGGCATCGAACCCAAAGGCCGGCTCAACTTGAAGTTGAGAGGAACATCTGACCTCGCCATAAGGCATCTGTTAAACAAACAGGCATCAAACCCGAAGGCTGACTCAACACGAAGTTGAAAGGAACATCTGACCTCGCCGTCAAGCATTTGTTAAACAAACAGGCATCGAACCCGAAGGGCGGCTCAACCCGAAGTTGAGAAGAGCATCTGACCTCGTCGTCAGGCATCTGTTAAACAAACACGCATCAAATTTGAAGGCCGGCTCAATCCGAACTTGAGAAGAACATCTGACCTCGCCGTCAGGTATCTGTTAAAAAAACATGCATCGATTTTGAAGTCCGACTCAACCCGAAGTTGAGAAGAACATCTGACCTCGCCGTCAGGCATCTGTTAAAAAAACATGCATCGATTTTGAAGTCCGACTCAACCCAAAGTTGAGAAGAACATATGACCTCGCTGTAAGGCATCAGTTAAACAACAGGCATCGATCCCGAAGGTCGGCTCAATACGAAGTTGAGAGGAACATCTGAGCTTTCTGTCAAGCGTCTGTTAAAAAACCAGGCATCGAATCTAAAGGTCGGCTCAACCCGAAGTTAAGAAGAACATTTGAACTCGTCGTCAGGCATCTGTTAAACTTGTAGGCATCGAACTCGAAGGCCGGCTCAATCGGAAGTTGAGAAGAACATCTGACCTCGCCGTCAGGTATCTGTCAAACATACAGGCATCGAACCCGAAGACTGGCTCAACACAAAGTTGAGAAGAAGATCTGACCTCGCCGTGAGGCATCCGTTAAACCAACAGGCATCGAACCCGAAAAGCGGCTAAACCCAAAGTTGATAAGAACATTAGACCTCTCCTTTAGGCATCTGTTAAACACACAGGCATCGAACACAAAGGCCGGCTCAACACGAAGTTGAGAGGAACATTTGACATTACCATCATGCATCTGTTAAACAGACAGGCATTGAACCTGAAGGGCGAATCAACCCTAAGTTGAGAAGAACATCTGACCTCAGTGTCAGGCATATCTTAAACAAATAGGCGTCGAACCCGAAGCCTGGCTCAACCCGAAGTTGAGAAGAACATCTGACCTCGCTGTCAGGTATCTGTCAAACAAATAAGCATCGAACCCGAAGACAGGCTCAACACAAAGTTGAGAAGAAAATCTGACCTCGCCGTGAGGCATCCGTTAAACAAACAGGCATCAAACCCGAAGGGAGGCTAAACCCGAGGTTGATAAGAACATTAGACCTCTCCTTCAAGCATCTGTTAAACAAACAGGCATCAAACCCGAAGGTCGACTCAACACGAAGTTGAGAGTGACCCCGCTGTAAGGAATCTGTTAAACATCTAGGCATCAAACTCGAAGGCCGGCTCAACCGGAAGTTGAGAAGAACATCTGAACTCTCCGTCAGGTATCTGTCAAACAAACAGGCATTGAACCCGAAGACCGGTTCAACACAAAGTTGAGAAAACATCTGACCTTGCCGTGAGGCATCCGTTAAACAAACAGGCATCGAACCCAAAGGGCGGCTAAACCCGAAGTTTGATAAGAATATTAGACCTCTCGTTCAGGCATCTGTTACACAAACAGGCATCAAACCTGAAGGCCGGCTCAACAAGATGTTGAAAGGAACATTTGACCTTGCAGTCATGCATCTGTTAAACAGACAGGCATTGAACCCGAAGGGCGGATCAACCCGTAGTTAAGAAGAACATCTGACCTCGGTTTCAGGCATATGTTAAACAAACAGGCATCGAATTTGAAGTCTGGCTCAACCCGAAGTTGAGAAGAACATCTGACCTCGCTGTCAGGCATCATTTAAACAAACAGGCATCAAACCCGAAGGCCGGCTCAATACGAAGTTGAGAGGAACATCTGAGCTTGCTGTCAAGCATCTGTTAAAAAAAAGGCATCGAATCTAAAGGTCGGCTCAACCCGAAGTTGAGAAGAATATTTGACCTCGCCGTCAGGCATCTGTTAAACAAGTAGGCATCGAACTCGAAGGCCGACTGAACCGGAAGTTGAAAAGAACGTCTGACCTCGCCGTCAAGTATCTGTCAAACAAACAGGCATCGAACACGAAGACCGGCTCAACACAAAGTTGAGAAGAACATCTGACCTCGCCGTGAGGCATCCATTAAACAAACAGGCATCGAACCCGAAGGGCGGCTAAACCCGAGGTTGATAAGAACATTAGACCTCTCCTTCAAGCATCTGTTAAACAAACAGGCATCAAACCCGAAGGTCGACTCAACACGAAGTTGAGAGTGACCCCGCTGTCAGGAATCTGTTAAACATCTAGGCATCAAACTCGAAGGCTGGCTCAACCGGAAGTTGAGAAGAACATCTGAACTCTCCGTCAGGTATCTGTCAAACAAACAGGCATTGAACCCGAAGACCGGTTCAACACAAAGTTGAGAAAACATTTGACCTTGCCGTGAGGCATCCGTTAAACAAACAGGCATCGAACCCAAAGGGCGGCTAAACCCGAAGTTTGATAAGAATATTAGACCTTTAGTTCAGGCATCTGTTACACAAACAGGCATCGAACCTGAAGGCCGGCTCAACACGGAGTTGAAAGGAACATTTGACCTTGCAGTCATGCATCTGTTAAACAGTCAGGCATTGAACCCGAAGGGCGGATCAACCCATAGTTAAGAAGAACATCTGACCTCGGTGTCAGGCATATGTTAAACAAACACGCATCGAATTTGAAGTCCGACTCAACCCGAAGTTGAGAAGAACATCTGACCTCGCTGTCAGGCATCATTTAAACAAACAGGCATCAAACCCGAAGGTCGGCTCAATACGAAGTTGAGAGGAACATCTGAGCTTGTTGTCAAGCATCTGTTAAAAAAAAGGCATCGAATCTAAAGGTCGGCTCAACCCGAAGTTGAGAAGAACATTTGACCTCGCCGTCAGGCATCTGTTAAACATGTAGGCATCGAACTCGAAGGCCGACTGAACCGGAAGTTGAAAAGAACGTCTGACCTCGCCGTCAGGTATCTGTCAAACAAACAGGCATCGAACACGAAGACCGGCTCAACACAAAGTTGAGAAGAACATCTGACCTCGCCGTCAGGCATCCGTTAAACAAACAGGCATCGAACCCGAAGGGCGGCTAAACCCGAGGTTGATAAGAACATTAGACGTCTCCTTCAAGCATCTGTTAAACAAACAGGCATCAAACCCGAAGGTCGACTCAACACGAAGTTGAGAGTGACCCCGCTGTCAGGAATCTGTTAAACATCTAGGCATCAAACTCGAAGGCCTGCTCAACCGAAAGTTGAGAAGAACATCTGAACTCTCCATCAGGTATCTGTCAAACAAACAAGCATTGAACCCGAAGACCGGTTCAACACAAAGTTGAGAAAACATATGACCTTGCCGTGAGGCATCCGTTAAACAAACAGGCATCGAACCCAAAGGGCGGCTAAACCCGAAGTTTAATAAGAATATTAGACCTCTCGTTCAGGCATCTGTTACACAAACAGGCATTGAACCTGAAGGCTGGCTCAACACGAAGTTGAAAGGAACATTTGACCTTGCAGTCATGCATCTGATAAACAGACAGGCATTGAACCCGAAGGGCGGATCAACCCGTAGTTAAGAAGAACATCTGACCTTGGTGTCAGGCATATGTTAAACAAACAGGCATCGAATTTGAAGTCCGACTCAACCCAAAGTTGAGAAGAACATTTGACCTCGCCGTCAGGCATCTGTTAAACATGTAGGCATCGAACTCGAAGGCCGACTGAACCGGAAGTTGAAAAGAACGTCTGACCTCGCCGTCAGGTATCTGTCAAACAAACAGGCATCGAACACGAAGACCGGCTCAACACAAAGTTGAAAAGAACATCTGACCTCGCCGTGAGGCATCCGTTAAACAAACAGGCATCGAACTCGAAGGGCGGCTAAACCCGAAGTTGATAAGAACATTAGACCTCTCCTTCAGGCATCTGTTAAACAAACAGGCATCGAACCCGAAGGCCAGCTCAACACGAAGTTGAGAGGAACATTTGACCTTGTCGTCATGCATCTGTTAAGCAGAAAGGCATTGAACCCGAACGGCGGATCAACCCGTAGTTGAGAAGAACATCTGACCTCGGTGTCAGGCATATGTTAAACAAACAGGCATCGAACCCGAAGGCCGGCTCAACCCGAAGTTGAGAAGAACATCTGACCTCGTCGTCAGGTATCTGTCAAACAAAGAGGCATCGGACCCGAAGACCGGCTCAAAACAAAGTTGAGAAGAACATCTGACCTCGCCGTGAGGCATCCGTTAAACAAACAGGCATCGAACCCAAAGAGTGGCTAAACCCTAAGTTGATATGAAAATTAGACCTCTGCTTCAGGCATCTGTTAAACAAACAGGCATCAAACCCGAAGGCCGGCTCAACACGAAGTTGAGAGAAACATTTAACCTTGTCGTCATGCATATGTTAAACAGACAGGCATTGAACCCGAACGGCGGATCAACCCGTAGTTGAGAAGAACATCTGACCTCGGTGTCAGACATATGTTAAAAAACATGCATCAAATTTGAAGTCCGACTCAACCCGAAGTTGAGAAGAACATCTGACCTTGCTGTCAGGCATCAGTTAAACAAACAGGCATCGAACCCGAAGACCGGCTCAATACGAAATTGAGAGGAACATCTGAGCTCGCTGTCAAGCATCTGTTAAAAAAACAGGCATCGAATCTAAAGGTCAGCTCAACCCGAAGTTGAGAAGGACATTTGACCTCGCCGTCAGGCATCTGTTAAAGTTGTAGGCATCGAACTCGAAGGTCGGCTCAACCAGAACTTGAGAAGAACATCTGACCTCGCCGTCAGGTATCTGTCAAACAAACAGGCATCAAACCCGAAGACCGGCTCAACACAAAGTTGAGAAGAACATCTGACCTCGCCGTGAGGCATCCGTTAAACAAACAGGCCTCGAACTCGAAGGGCGGCTAAACCCAAATTTAATAAGAACATTAACCTCTCCTTCAGGCATCTGTTAAACAAACACACATCGAACCCGAAGGCCGGCTCAACACGAAGTTGAGAGGAACATTTAACCTCGCCGTCATGCATCTGTTAACCAGACAGGCATTGAACCCGAAGGGCGGATCAACCCATAGTTGAGAAGAACATCTGACCTCGGTATCAGGCATATGTTAAACCAATAGGCATCGAACCCGAAGGCCGGCTCAACCCGAACTTGAGAAGAACATCTTACCTCGCCGTGAGGCATCCGTTAAACAAACATGCATCAAACACGAAGGGCGGCTAAACCCGAAGTTTCATAAGAACATTAGACCTCTACTTCAGGCATTTGTTAAACAAACAGGCATCGGACCCGAAAGCCGACTCAACACGAAGTTTAAAGGAACATTTGACCTTGTCGTCATGCATCTGTTAAACAGACAGGCATTGAACCCGAACGGCGGATCAACCGTTGTTGAGAAGACCATATGACCTCGGTGTCAGGCATATGTTAAACAAACAGGCATCGAACTTGAAGGCCGGCTCACCCCGAAGTTGAGAAGAACATATGACCTCGTCATCAGGTATCTGTCAAACAAACAGGCATTGGACCCGAAGACCGGCTCAAAACAAAGTTGAGAAGAACATCTGACCTCGCCGTGAGGCATCCGTTAAACAAACAGGCATCGAACCCGAAGAGCGGGTAAACCTGAAGTTGATAAAAACATTTCACCTCTCCTTCAGGCATCTGTTAAACAAACAGGCATCGAACCCGAAGGCCGACTCGACACGAAGTTGAGAGGAACATTTGACCTCGCCGTCAGGCATCTGTTAAATATGTAGGCATCGAACTCGAAGGTCGGCTCAACCGGAAGTTGAGAAGAACATCTGACCTCGCCGTCAAGTATCTGTCAAACAAACAGGCATTGAACCAGAAGACCGGCTCAACACAAAGTTGAGAAGAACATCTGACCTTGCCGTGAGGCATCCGTTAAACAATCAGGCATCGAACCCGAAGGGCGGCTAAACCCGAAGTTTGATAAGAACATTAGACCTCTCCTTCAGGAATCTGTTAAACAAACAGGAATCGGACCCGAAGGGCGGCTCAACATGAAGTTGAGAGAAACATTTGACCTTGCCGTCATGCATCTGCTAAACAGACAGGCATTGAACCCGAATGGCGGATCAACCCGTAGTATAGAAGAACATCTGACCTCGGTTTCAGACATATGTTAAACAAGCAGGCATCGAATTTGAAGTCCGACTCAACCCGAAGTTGAGAAGAACATCTGACCTTGCTGTCAGGCATCAGATAAAAAAACAAGCATCGAACCCGAAGGCCGGCTCAATACGAAGTTGAGAGGAACATCTGAGCTCGATGTCAAGCATCTGTTAAAAAAATAGGCATCGAATCTAATGGTCGGCTCGACCCGAAGTTGAGAAGAACATTTGACCTCGCCGTCATGCATCTGTTAAACATGTAGGCATCGAACTCGATGGCCGGCTCAACCGGAAGTTGAGAAGAACATCCGACATCACCATCAGGTATCAGTCAAACAAACAGGCATCGAACCTGAAAACCGGCTCAACACAAAGTTGAGAAGAACATCTGACCTCGCCGTGAGGCATCTGTTAAACAAACAGGCTTCGAAATCGAAGGGCGGCTAAACCCGAAGTTGATAAGAACAGTAGACCTCTTCTTCAGGCATCTGTTAAACAAACAGGCATCGAACCCAAGGGCCGGCTCAACACGAAGTTGAGAGGAACATTTGACCTTGCTGTTATGCGTCTGTTAACCAGACAGGCATTGAACCCGCAAGGCGGAACAACCCGTAGTTCAAAACAACATCTTACCTCGGTGTCAGGCATATGTTAAACCAACAGGAATCGAACCCGAAGGCCGGCTCAACCCGAACTTGAGAAGAACATCTGACCTCGCTGTCAGGTATCTGTCAAACAAACAGGCATCGAACCCGAAGACCGGCTCAACATAAAGTTGAGAAGAACATCTGACCTCTCCGTGAAGCATCCGTTAAACAAACAGGCATCGAACCCGAAGGGCGGCTAAACCCGAAGTTGATAAAAACATTAAACCTCTCCTTCAGGCATCTGTTAAACAAACAGGCATCGAACCCGAAGGCCGGCTCAACACGATGTTGAGAGGAACATTTGACCTCGCCGTCAGGCATCTGTTAAACATGTAGGCATCGAACTCGAAGGTCGGCTCAACTGGAAGTTGAGAAGTACATCTGACCTCGCCATCAGGTATCTATCAAACAAATAGGCATCGAACCCGAACACCGGCTCAACACAAAGTTGAGAAGAACATCTGACCTCGCCATGAGGCATTCATTAAACAAACAGGCATCGAACCCGAAGTGCGGCTAAACCCGAAATTTGATAAGAACATTAGACCTCTCCTTCATGCATCTGTTAAACAAACAGGCATCGGACCCGAAGGCCGGCTCAACACGAAGTTGAGAGGAACATTTGACCTTGTCGTCATGCATCTGTTAAACAGACAGGCATTGAACCCAAACTGCGGATCAACCCGTAGTGGAGAAGAACATCTGACCTCGGTGTCAGGCATATGTTAAACAAACAGGCATCGAACCCGAAGGCCGGCTCAACCCGAAGTTGAGAAGAACATCTGACCTCGTCGTCAGGTATCTGTCAAACAAAGAGGTATCGGACCCGAAGACCGGCTCAAAACAAAGTTGAGAAGAACATCTGACCTCGCCGTGAGGCATCCGTTAAACAAACAGGCATCGAACTCGAAGGGCGGCTAAACCCGAAGTTGATAAGAACATTAGACCTCTCCTTCAGGCATCTGTTAAACAAACAGGCATCGAACCCGAAGGCCAGCTCAACACGAAGTTGAGAGGAACATTTGACCTTGTCGTCATGCATCTGTTAAGCAGAAAGGCATTGAACCCGAACGGCGGATCAACCCGTAGTTGAGAAGAACATCTGACCTCGGTGTCAGGCATATGTTAAACAAACAGGCATCGAACCCGAAGGCCGGCTCAACCCGAAGTTGAGAAGAACATCTGACCTCGTCGTCAGGTATCTGTCAAACAAAGAGGCATCGGACCCGAAGACCGGCTCAAAACAAAGTTGAGAAGAACATCTGACCTCGCCGTGAGGCATCCGTTAAACAAACAGGCATCGAACCCAAAGAGTGGCTAAACCCTAAGTTGATATGAAAATTAGACCTCTGCTTCAGGCATCTGTTAAACAAACAGGCATCAAACCCGAAGGCCGGCTCAACACGAAGTTGAGAGAAACATTTAACCTTGTCGTCATGCATATGTTAAACAGACAGGCATTGAACCCGAACGGCGGATCAACCCGTAGTTGAGAAGAACATCTGACCTCGGTGTCAGACATATGTTAAAAAACATGCATCAAATTTGAAGTCCGACTCAACCCGAAGTTGAGAAGAACATCTGACCTTGCTGTCAGGCATCAGTTAAACAAACAGGCATCGAACCCGAAGACCGGCTCAATACGAAATTGAGAGGAACATCTGAGCTCGCTGTCAAGCATCTGTTAAAAAAACAGGCATCGAATCTAAAGGTCAGCTCAACCCGAAGTTGAGAAGGACATTTGACCTCGCCGTCAGGCATCTGTTAAAGTTGTAGGCATCGAACTCGAAGGTCGGCTCAACCAGAACTTGAGAAGAACATCTGACCTCGCCGTCAGGTATCTGTCAAACAAACAGGCATCAAACCCGAAGACCGGCTCAACACAAAGTTGAGAAGAACATCTGACCTCGCCGTGAGGCATCCGTTAAACAAACAGGCCTCGAACTCGAAGGGCGGCTAAACCCAAATTTAATAAGAACATTAACCTCTCCTTCAGGCATCTGTTAAACAAACACACATCGAACCCGAAGGCCGGCTCAACACGAAGTTGAGAGGAACATTTAACCTCGCCGTCATGCATCTGTTAACCAGACAGGCATTGAACCCGAAGGGCGGATCAACCCATAGTTGAGAAGAACATCTGACCTCGGTATCAGGCATATGTTAAACCAATAGGCATCGAACCCGAAGGCCGGCTCAACCCGAACTTGAGAAGAACATCTTACCTCGCCGTGAGGCATCCGTTAAACAAACATGCATCAAACACGAAGGGCGGCTAAACCCGAAGTTTCATAAGAACATTAGACCTCTACTTCAGGCATTTGTTAAACAAACAGGCATCGGACCCGAAAGCCGACTCAACACGAAGTTTAAAGGAACATTTGACCTTGTCGTCATGCATCTGTTAAACAGACAGGCATTGAACCCGAACGGCGGATCAACCGTTGTTGAGAAGACCATATGACCTCGGTGTCAGGCATATGTTAAACAAACAGGCATCGAACTTGAAGGCCGGCTCACCCCGAAGTTGAGAAGAACATATGACCTCGTCATCAGGTATCTGTCAAACAAACAGGCATTGGACCCGAAGACCGGCTCAAAACAAAGTTGAGAAGAACATCTGACCTCGCCGTGAGGCATCCGTTAAACAAACAGGCATCGAACCCGAAGAGCGGGTAAACCTGAAGTTGATAAAAACATTTCACCTCTCCTTCAGGCATCTGTTAAACAAACAGGCATCGAACCCGAAGGCCGACTCGACACGAAGTTGAGAGGAACATTTGACCTCGCCGTCAGGCATCTGTTAAATATGTAGGCATCGAACTCGAAGGTCGGCTCAACCGGAAGTTGAGAAGAACATCTGACCTCGCCGTCAAGTATCTGTCAAACAAACAGGCATTGAACCAGAAGACCGGCTCAACACAAAGTTGAGAAGAACATCTGACCTTGCCGTGAGGCATCCGTTAAACAATCAGGCATCGAACCCGAAGGGCGGCTATACCCGAAGTTTGATAAGAACATTAGACCTCTCCTTCAGGAATCTGTTAAACAAACAGGAATCGGACCCGAAGGGCGGCTCAACATGAAGTTGAGAGAAACATTTGACCTTGCCGTCATGCATCTGCTAAACAGACAGGCATTGAACCCGAATGGCGGATCAACCCGTAGTATAGAAGAACATCTGACCTCGGTTTCAGACATATGTTAAACAAGCAGGCATCGAATTTGAAGTCCGACTCAACCCGAAGTTGAGAAGAACATCTGACCTTGCTGTCAGGCATCAGATAAAAAAACAAGCATCGAACCCGAAGGCCGGCTCAATACGAAGTTGAGAGGAACATCTGAGCTCGATGTCAAGCATCTGTTAAAAAAATAGGCATCGAATCTAATGGTCGGCTCGACCCGAAGTTGAGAAGAACATTTGACCTCGCCGTCATGCATCTGTTAAACATGTAGGCATCGAACTCGATGGCCGGCTCAACCGGAAGTTGAGAAGAACATCCGACATCACCATCAGGTATCAGTCAAACAAACAGGCATCGAACCTGAAAACCGGCTCAACACAAAGTTGAGAAGAACATCTGACCTCGCCGTGAGGCATCTGTTAAACAAACAGGCTTCGAAATCGAAGGGCGGCTAAACCCGAAGTTGATAAGAACAGTAGACCTCTTCTTCAGGCATCTGTTAAACAAACAGGCATCGAACCCAAGGGCCGGCTCAACACGAAGTTGAGAGGAACATTTGACCTTGCTGTTATGCGTCTGTTAACCAGACAGGCATTGAACCCGCAAGGCGGAACAACCCGTAGTTCAAAACAACATCTTACCTCGGTGTCAGGCATATGTTAAACCAACAGGAATCGAACCCGAAGGCCGGCTCAACCCGAACTTGAGAAGAACATCTGACCTCGCTGTCAGGTATCTGTCAAACAAACAGGCATCGAACCCGAAGACCGGCTCAACATAAAGTTGAGAAGAACATCTGACCTCTCCGTGAAGCATCCGTTAAACAAACAGGCATCGAACCCGAAGGGCGGCTAAACCCGAAGTTGATAAAAACATTAAACCTCTCCTTCAGGCATCTGTTAAACAAACAGGCATCGAACCCGAAGGCCGGCTCAACACGATGTTGAGAGGAACATTTGACCTCGCCGTCAGGCATCTGTTAAACATGTAGGCATCGAACTCGAAGGTCGGCTCAACTGGAAGTTGAGAAGTACATCTGACCTCGCCATCAGGTATCTATCAAACAAATAGGCATCGAACCCGAACACCGGCTCAACACAAAGTTGAGAAGAACATCTGACCTCGCCATGAGGCATTCATTAAACAAACAGGCATCGAACCCGAAGTGCGGCTAAACCCGAAATTTGATAAGAACATTAGACCTCTCCTTCATGCATCTGTTAAACAAACAGGCATCGGACCCGAAGGCCGGCTCAACACGAAGTTGAGAGGAACATTTGACCTTGTCGTCATGCATCTGTTAAACAGACAGGCATTGAACCCAAACTGCGGATCAACCCGTAGTGGAGAAGAACATCTGACCTCGGTGTCAGGCATATGTTAAACAAACAGGCATCGAACCCGTAGGCCGGCTCAACCCGAAGTTGAGAAGAACATCTGACCTCGTCGTCGGGTATCTGTCAAACAAACAGGCATCGGACCCGAAGACCGGCTCAAAACAAAGTTGAGAAGAACATCTGACCTCGCCGTGAGGCATCCGTTAAACAAACAAGCATCGAACCCGAAGACGGCTAAACCCGAAGTTGATAAGAACATTAGACCTCTCCTTCAGGCATCTGTTAAATAAACAGGCATCGATCCCAAAGGTCGGCTCAACACGAAGTTGAGAGGAACATTTGACCTCGCCGTCAGGCATCTGTTAAACATGTAGGCATCGAACTCGAAGGTCGGCTCAACCGGAAGTTGAGAAGAACATCTGACCTTGCCGTCAGGTATCTGTCAAACAAACAGGCATCGAACCCGAAGACCGACTCAACACAAAGTTGAGAAGAACATCTGACCTCTCCATGAGGCATCCGTTAAACAAACAGGCATCGAACCCGACGGGCGTCTAAACCCGAAGTTTCATAAGTACATTAGACCTCTCCTTCAGGCATCTGTTAAACAAACAGGCATCAGACCCGAAGGCCGGCTCAACACGAAGTTGAGAGGAACATTTGACCTTGCCTTCATGCATCTGTTAAACAGACAGGCATTGAACCCGAACGGCGGATCAACCCGTAGTTGAGAAGAACATCTGACCTCGGTGTCAGGCATATGTTCAACAAACAGGCATCGAATTTGAAGTCCGACTCAACCCGAAGTTGAGAAGAACATATGACCTCGCTGTCAGGCATCAGTTAAACAAACAGGCATCGAACCCGAGGCCGGCTCAATACGAAGTTGAGAGGAACATCTAAGCTCGCTGTCAAGCATCTGTTAAAAAAACAGGCATCAAATCTAAAGGTTGGCTCAACCCGAAGTTGAGAAGAACATTTGACCTCGCTGTTAGGCATCTGTTAAACAAGTAGGCATCGAACTCGAAGGCCGACTCAACCGGAAGTTGAGAAGAACATCTGACCTCGCCGTCAGGTATCTATCAAACAAACAGGCATCGAACACGAAGACCGGCTCAACACAAAGTTTAGAAGAACATCTGTCCTCGCTGTGAGGCATCCGTTAAACAAACAGTCATCGAACCCGAAGGGCGGCTAAACCCGAAGTTGATAAGAACATTAGACCTCTCCTTCAGGCATCTGTTAAACAAACAGGCCATCGAACCCGAAGGCCGGCTCAACACGAAGTTGAGAGGAACATTTGACCTTATCGTCATGCATCTGTTAAACAGACAGGCATTGAACCCGAAGGGCGGATCAACCCGTAATTGAGAAGAACATCTGACCCCGATATCAGGCATATGTTAAACCAACCGGCATCAAACCCGAAGGCCGGCTCAACCGGAACTTGAGAAGAGCATCTGACCTCGCTGTCAGGTATCTGTCAAACAAATAGGCATCGAACCCGAAGACCGGCTCAACATAAAGTTGAGAAGAACATCTGACCTCGCCGTGAGGCATCCGTTAAACAAACAGGCATTAAACCCGAAGGGCAGCTAAACCCGAAGTTGATAAGAACATTAGACCTCTCCTTCAGGCATCTGTTAAACAAACAGGCATCGAACCCGAAGGCCGACTCAACACGAAGTTGAGAGGAAAATTTGACCTTGCCGTCATGCATCTGTTAAACAGACAGGCATTGAACCCGAATGGCGGATCAACCTGTAGTAGAGAAGAACATCTGACCTCGGTGTCAGGCATATGTTAAACAGACAGGCATCGAACCCGTAGGCCGGCTCAACCCGAAGTTGAGAAGAACATCTGACCTCGCCGTCAGGTATCTGTCAAACAAACAGGCATCGAACCCGAAGACCGGCTCAACACAAAGTTGAGAAGAATATCTGACCTCGTCGTGATGCATCCGTTAAACAAACAGGCATCGAACCCGAAGGGCGGCTAAACGGGAAGTTGATAAGAATATTAGACCTCTCCTTCAGGCATCTGTTAAACAAGCAGGCATCGAACCCGAAGGCCGGCTCCACACGAAGTTGAGAGAAACATTTGACCTTGCCGTCATGCATCTGTTAAACAGACAGGCATTGAACCCGAAGAGCGGATCAACCCGTAGTTAAGAAGAACATCTGACCTCGGTGTAAGGCATATGTTAAACAAACAGGCATCGAACCCGAAGGCCGACTCATCCCGAAGTTGAGAAGAACATCTGACCTTGCCATCATGCATCTGTTAAACAAACAGGCATCGAACCCGAAGGCCATCTCACCCTTAGTTGACAAGAACATCTGACCTCGCTGTCAAGCATCTGTTAAACAAACAGGCAACGAACCCAAAGGTCGGCTCAACATGAAGTTGAGAGGAACATCTGACCTCGCCACTAGGCATCTGTTAAACAAACAGGCATCAAACCTGAAGGCCGACTCAACACGAAGTTGAGAGGAACATCTGACCTCACCGTTAAACATCTGTTAAACAAACAGGCATCGAACCCGAAGGGTGGCTAAACCAGAAGTTAATAAGAACATTAGACCTCTCCTTTAGGCATCTGTTAAACAAACAGTCATCGAACCCGAAGTCCGGCTCAACACGAAGTTGAGAGGAACATTTGACCTTGCCGTCATGCATCTGTTAACCAGACAGGTATTGAACCCGAAGGGCGGATCAACCCGTAGTTGAGAAGAACATCTGACCTCGGTGTCAGGCATATGTTAAACAAACAGGCATCGAACCTGAAGGTCGGCTCAACCCGAAGTTGAGAAGAACATCTGACCTCGTCGTCAGGTATCTGTCAAACAAACAGGCATCGGACCCGAAGACCGGCTCAAAACAAAGTTGAGAAGAACATCTGACCTCGCCGTGAGGCATCCGTTAAACAAACAGGCATCAAATCCGAAGAGCGGCTAAACCCGAAATTGATAAAAACATTAGACCTCTCCTTCAGGCATCTGTTAAACAAACAGGCATCGGACCCGAAGGCCGGCTCAACACGAAATTGAGAGGAACATTTGACATTGTCGTCATACATCTTTTAAACAGACAGGCATTGAACCCAAACGGTGGATCAACCCGTAGTTGAGAAGAACATTTGACCTCGGTGTCAGGTATATGTTAAACAAACAGGCATCGAATTTGAAGTCCGACTCAACGCGATGTTGAGAAGAACATCTGACCTCACTGTCAGGCATCAGTTAAACAAACAGGCATCGAACCCGAAGGCCGGCTCAATATGAAGTTGAGAGGAATATTTGAGATCGCTGTCAAGCATCTGTTAAAAAAACAGGCATCGAATCTAAAGGTCGGCTCAACCCGAAGTTAAGAAGAACATTTGACCTCACCGTCAGGCATCTGTTAAACATGTAGGCATCGAACTCGAAGGCCGACTCAACCTAAAGTTGAAAAGAACATCTGACCTCACCGTCAGGTATCTGTCAAACAAACAGGCATCGAACCCGAAGACCGGCTCAACACAAAATTGAGAAGAACATCTGACCTCGTTGTGAGGCATCCGTTAAACAATCATCGAACCCGAAGGGCGGCTAAACCCGAATTTGATAAGAACGTTAGACCTCTCCTTCAGGCATCTGTTAAACAAACAGTCATCGAACCCGAATGCCGGCTCAACACGAAGTCGAGAGGAACATTTGAACTTGCCGTCATGCATCTGTTAAACAGACAGGCATTGAACCAGAAGGGCGGATCAACCCGTAGTTGAGAAGAACATCTGCCTCGGTGTCAGGCATATGTTAAACGAACAGGCGTCGAACCCAAAGGCCGGCTCAACCCGAAGTTGAGAAGAACATCTGACCTCGCCGTCAGGTATCTATCAAACAAACAGGCATTGAACCCGAAGACTGACTCAACATAAATTTGAGAAGAACATCTGACCTCTATTTCAGGCATAGGTTAAAAAAAAAGGCATCGAACCCGTAGGCCGGCTCAACCCGAAGTTGAGAAGAACATCTGACCTCGCCGTCAGGTATCTGTCAAACAAACAGGCATCGAACCTTAAGACCGGCTCAACACAAAGTTGAGAAGAACATCTGACCTCGCCGTGATGCATCTGTTAAACAGACAGGCATCGAACCTGAAGGGCGGCTAAACCCGAAGTTGATAAGAACATTAGACCTCTGCCTCAGGCATCTGTTAAACAAACAGGCATCGAACCCGAAGGCTGGCTCAACACGAAGTTGAGAGGAAGATATGACCTTGCCGTCATGCATCTGTTAAACAGACAGGCATTGAACCTGAAAGGCGGATCAACCCGTAGTTGAGAAGAACATTTGACCTCGGTGTCAGGCATATGTTAAACAAATAGGCATCGAACCCCAAGGCCGGCTTAACTTGAAGTTTAGAAGAACATCTGACCTTGCCGTCAGGCATCTGTTAAACAAACAGGCATCGAACCCGTAGGTCGTTTAAACCCTTAGTTGACAAGAACATCTGACCTCGCTGTCAAGCAACTGTTAAACAAACAGGCATCGAACCCAAAAGCCGGCTCAACTTGAAGTTGAGAGGAACATACGACCTCGCCATCAGGCATCTGTTAAACAAACAGACATCAAACACGAAGGCCGGCTCAACACGAAGTTGAGAGGAACATCTGACCTCGCCGTCAAGCATTTGTTAAACAAACAGGCATCGAACCCGAAGGCCGACTCAACCGAAAGTTGAGAAGAACATCTGACCTTACCGTCAGGTATCTGTCAAACAAACATGCATCGAACCCGAAGACCGACTCAACACAAAGTTGACAAGAACATCAGACCTCGCCGTGAGGCATCCGTTAAACAAACTGGCATTGAACCCGACGGGCGGCTAAACCCGAAGTTTGATAAGAACATTAGACCTCTCCTTCAGGCATCTGTTAAACAAACAGGAATCGAACCCGAAGGCCGGCTCAAGACGAAGTTGAAAGGAACATTTGGCCTTGCCGTCATGCATTTGTTAAACAGACAGACATTAAACCCGAAGGGCAGATCAACCCGTAGTTAAGAAGAACATCTGACCTTGGTGTCAGACATATGTTAAACAAACAGGCATCGAATTTGAAGTCCGACTCAATCCGAAGTTGAGAAGACCATCTGACCTAGCTGTCAGGCATCAGTTAAACAAACAGGTATTGAACCCGAAGGCCGGCTCAATACGAAGTTGAGAGGAACATCTAAGCCTGCTGTCAAGCATCTGTTAAAAAGGGAGGCATCGAATCTAAAGGTCGGCTCAACCCCAAGTTGAGAAGAACATTTGACCTCGCCTTCAGGCATCAATTAAACATGTAGGCATCGAACTCGAAGGCCGGCTGAACCGAAAGTTGAGAAGAACATCTTACCTCGTCGTTAGGTATCTGTCAAACAAACAGGCATCGGACCCGAAGACCGGCTCAACACAAAGTTGAGAAGAACATTTGACCTCGCCGTGAGGCATCCGTTAAACAAACAGGCATCGAACCCGAAGGGCGGCTATACCCGAAGTTTGATAAGAACATTAGATCTCTCCTTCAGGCATCTGTTAAACAAACAGGCATCGAACCCGAAGGCCGGCTCAACACGAAGTTGAGAAGAACATTTGACCTCACCGTCATGCATCTATTAAACAGACAGGCATTGAACCCGAAGGTCGGATCAACCCGTAGTTGAGAAGAACATCTGACCTCGGTGTCAGGCATATGTTAAACAAACAGGCATCGAATTTGAAGTCCGACTCATCCCGAAGTTTAGAAGAACTTATGACCTTGCTGTCAAGCATCAGTTAAACAAACAGGCATCGGACCCGAAGGCCGGCTCAACACGAAATTGAGAGGAACATTTGACATTGTCGTCATACATCTTTTAAACAGACAGGCATTAAACCCAAACGGCGGATCAACCCGTAGTTGAGAAGAACATTTGACCTCGGTGTCAGGCATATGTTAAACAAACAGGCATCGAATTTGAAGTCCGACTCAACGCGATGTTGAGAAGAACATCTGACCTCACTGTCAGGCATCAGTTAAACAAACAGGCATCGAACCCGAAGGCCGGCTCAATACGAAGTTGAGAGGAATATTTGAGATCGCTGTCAAGCATCTGTTAAAAAAACAGGCATCGAATCTAAAGGTCGGCTCAACCCGAAGTTGAGAAGAACATTTGACCTCACCGTCAGGCATCTGTTAAACATGTAGGCATCGAACTCGAAGGCCGACTCAACCGAAAGTTGAAAAGAACATCTGACCTCACCGTCAGGTATCTGTCAAACAAACAGGCATCGAACCCGAAGACCGGCTCAACACAAAATTGAGAAGAACATCTGACCTCTTTGTGAGGCATCCGTTAAACAATCATCGAACCCGAAGGGCGGCTAAACCCGAATTTGATAAGAACGTTAGACCTCTCCTTCAGGCATCTGTTAAACAAACAGTTATCGAACCCGAATGCCGGCTCAACACGAAGTCGAGAGGAACATTTGAACTTGCCGTCATGCATCTGTTAAATAGACAGGCATTGAACCAGAAGGGCGGATCAACCCGTAGTTGAGAAGAACATCTGCCTCGGTGTCAGGCATATGTTAAACCAACAGGCGTCGAACCCAAAGGCCGGCTCAACCCGAAGTTGAGAAGAACATCTGACCTCGCCGTCAGGTATCTATCAAACAAACAGGCATTGAACCCGAAGACTGACTCAACATAAATTTGAAAAGAACATCTGACCTCTATTTCAGGCATTGGTTAAAAAAAAAGGCATCGAACCCGTAGGCCGGCTCAACCCGAAGTTGAGAAGAACATCTGACCTCGCCGTCAGGTATCTGTCAAACAAACAGGCATCGAACCTTAAGACCGGCTCAACACAAAGTTGAGAAGAACATCTGACCTCGCCGTGATGCATCTGTTAAACAGACAGGCATCGAACCTGAAGGGCGGCTAAACCCGAAGTTGATAAGAACATTAGACCTCTGCCTCAGGCATCTGTTAAACAAACAGGCATCGAACCCGAAGGCTGGCTCAACACGAAGTTGAGAGGAAGATATGACCTTGCCGTCATGCATCTGTTAAACAGACAGGCATTGAACCTGAAAGGCGGATCAACCCGTAGTTGAGAAGAACATTTGACCTCGGTGTCAGGCATATGTTAAACAAATAGGCATCGAACCCCAAGGCCGGCTTAACTTGAAGTTTAGAAGAACATCTGACCTTGCCGTCAGGCATCTGTTAAACAAACAGGCATCGAACCCGTAGGTCGTTTAAACCCTTAGTTGACAAGAACATCTGACCTCGCTGTCAAGCAACTGTTAAACAAACAGGCATCGAACCCAAAAGCCGGCTCAACTTGAAGTTGAGAGGAACATACGACCTCGCCATCAGGCATCTGTTAAACAAACAGACATCAAACATGAAGGCCGGCTCAACACGAAGTTGAGAGGAACATCTGACCTCGCCGTCAAGCATTTGTTAAACAAACAGGCATCGAACCCGAAGGCCGACTCAACCGAAAGTTGAGAAGAACATCTGACCTTACCGTCAGGTATCTGTCAAACAAACATGCATCGAACCCGAAGACCGACTCAACACAAAGTTGACAAGAACATCAGACCTCGCCGTGAGGCATCCGTTAAACAAACTGGCATTGAACCCGACGGGCGGCTAAACCCGAAGTTTGATAAGAACATTAGACCTCTCCTTCAGGCATCTGTTAAACAAATAGGAATCGAACCCGAAGGCCGGCTCAAGACGAAGTTGAAAGGAACATTTGGCCTTGCCGTCATGCATTTGTTAAACAGACAGACATTAAACCCGAAGGGCGGATCAACCCGTAGTTAAGAAGAACATCTGACCTTGGTGTCAGACATATGTTAAACAAACAGGCATCGAATTTGAAGTCCGACTCAATCCGAAGTTGAGAAGACCATCTGACCTTGCTGTCAGGCATCAGTTAAACAAACAGGTATCGAACCCGAAGGCCGGCTCAATACGAAGTTGAGAGGAACATCTAAGCCTGCTGTCAAGCATCTGTTAAAAAGGGAGGCATCGAATCTAAAGGTCGGCTCAACCCCAAGTTGAGAAGAACATTTGACCTCGCCTTCAGGCATCAATTAAACATGTAGGCATCGAACTCGAAGGCCGGCTGAACCGAAAGTTGAGAAGAACATCTTACCTCGTCGTTAGGTATCTGTCAAACAAACAGGCATCGGACCCGAAGACCGGCTCAACACAAAGTTGAGAAGAACATTTGACCTCGCCGTGAGGCATCCGTTAAACAAACAGGCATCGAACCCGAAGGGCGGCTATACCCGAAGTTTGATAAGAACATTAGATCTCTCCTTCAGGCATCTGTTAAACAAACAGGCATCGAACCCGAAGGCCGGCTCAACACGAAGTTGAGAAGAACATTTGACCTCACCGTCATGCATCTATTAAACAGACAGGCATTGAACCCGAAGGTCGGATCAACCCGTAGTTGAGAAGAACATCTGACCTCGGTGTCAGGCATATGTTAAACAAACAGGCATCGAATTTGAAGTCCGACTCATCCCGAAGTTTAGAAGAACTTATGACCTTGCTGTCAAGCATCAGTTAAACAAACAGGCATCGAACCCGAAGGCCGGCTCAATACGAATTTGAGAGGAACATTTGAGGTCGCTGTCAAGCATCTGTTAAAAAACAGGCATCGAATCTAAAGGTCGGCTGAACTCGAAGTTGAGAAGAACATTTGACCTCGTTGTCAGGCATCTGTTAAACATGTAGGCATCGAACTCGAAGGTCGACTCAACCGGAAGATGAGAAGAACATCTGACCTCGTCGTCAGGTATCTGTCAAACAAACAGGCATCGAAGCCGAAGGCCGGCTCAACACAAAGTTGAGAAGAACATCTGTCCTCGCTGTGAGGCATCCGTTAAACAAACAGTCATCGAACCCGAACGGCGGCTAAACCCGAAGTTGATAAGATCTTTAGACCACTCCTTCAGGCATCTGTTAAACAAACAGGCATCGAACCCGAAGGCAGGCTCAACACGAAGTTGAGAGGAACATTTGACTTTGCCGTCATGCATCTGTTAAACAGACAGGCATTGAACCTGAAAGGCGGATCAACCCGTAGTTGAGAAGAACATTTGACCTCGGTGTCAGGCATATGTTAAACAAATAGGCATCGAACCCCAAGGCCGGCTCAACTTGAAGTTTAGAAGAACATCTGACCTTGCCGTCAGGCATCTGTTAAACAAACAGGCATCGAACCCGAAGGTCGTTTAAACCCTTAGTTGACAAGAACATCTGACCTCGCTGTCAAGCAACTGTTAAACAAACAGGCATCGAACCCAAAAGCCGGCTCAACTTGAAGTTGAGAGGAACATTCGACCTCGCCATCAAGCATCTGTTAAACAAACAGACATCAAACATGAAGGCCGGCTCAACACGAAGTTGAGAGGAACATCTGACCTCGCCGTCAAGCATTTGTTAAAGAAACAGGCATCGAACCCGAAGGCCGACTCAACCGAAAGTTGAGAAGAACATCTGACCTTACCGTCAGGTATCTGTCAAACAAACATGCATCGAACCCGAAGACCGACTCAACACAAAGTTGACAAGAACATCAGACCTCGTCGTGAGGCATCCGTTAAACAAACTGGCATTGAACCCGACGGGCGGCTAAACCCGAAGTTTGATAAGAACATTAGACCTCTCCTTCAGGCATCTGTTAAACAAACAGGCATCGAACCCGAAGGCCGGCTCAAGACGAAGTTGAAAGGAACATTTGGCCTTGCCGTCATGTATCTGTTAAACAGACAGACATTGAACCCGAAGGGCGGATCAACCCGTAGTTAAGAAGAACATCTGACCTTGGTGTCAGGCATATGTTAAACAAACAGGCATCGAATTTGAAGTCCGACTCAATCCGAAGTTGAGAAGAACATCTGACCTCGCTGTCAGGCATCAGTTAAACAAACAGGTATCGAACCCGAAGGCCGGCTCAATACGAAGTTGAGAGGAACATCTGAGCCTGCTGTCAAGCATCTGTTAAAAAGGGAGGCATCGAATCTAAAGGTCGGCTCAACCCGAAGTTGAGAAGAACATTTGACCTCGCCTTCAGGCATCAATTAAACAAGTAGGCATCGAACTCGAAGGCCGGCTGAACCGGAAGTTGAGAAGAACATCTTACCTCGTCGTTAGGTATCTGTCAAACAAACAGGCATCGGACCCGAAGACCGGCTCAAAATAAAGTTGAGAAGAACATCTGACCTCGCCGTGAGGCATTCGTTAAAAAAACACGCATCGAACCCGAAGGGTGGCTAAACCCGAAGTTTGATAAGAACATTAGACCTCTCTTTCAGGCATCTGTTAAACAAACAGGCATCGAACCCGAAGGCCGGCTCAACACGAAGTTGAGAGGAACATTTGACCTTGCCGTCAGGCATCTGTTAAACATGTAGGCATCGAACTCGAAGGCCGGCTCATCCGAAAGTTGAGAAGAACATCTGACCTCGCTGTCAGGTATCTGTCAAACAAACAGGCATCGAACCCGAAGACCGGCTCAACACAAAGTTGAGAAGAACATCTGACCTCGCCGTGAGGCATCCGTTAAACAAACAGGCATCGAACCCGAAGGGCGGCTAAACCCGAAGTTTGATAAGAACATTAGATCTCTCCTTCAGGCATCTGTTAAACAAACAGGCATCGAACCCGAAGGCCGGCTCAAGACGAAGTTGAGAGGAACATTTGACCTTGCCGTCATGCATCTATTAAATAGACAGGCATTGAACCCGAAGGTCGGATCAACCCGTAGTTGAGAAGAACATCTGACCTCGGTGTCAGGCATATGTTAAACAAACAGGCATCGAATTTGAAGTCCGACTCAACCCGAAGTTTAGAAGAACTTCTGACCTTGCTGTCAAGCATCAGTTAAACAAACAGGCATCGAACCCGAAGGCCGACCCAATACGAATATGAGAGGAACATCTGAGGTCGCTGTCAAGCATCTGTTAAAAAACAGGCATCGAATCTAAAGGTTGGCCGAACTCGAAGTTGAGAAGAACATTTGACCTCGTCGTCAGGCATCTGTTAAACATGTAGGCATCGAACTCGAAGGCCGACTCAACCGGAAGATGAGAAGAACATCTGACCTCGTCGTCAGGTATCTGTCAAACAAACAGGCATTGAACCCGAAGGCCGGCTCAACACAAAGTTGAGAAGAACATCTGACCTCGCTGTGAGGCATCCGTTAAACAAACAGTCATCGAACCCGAACGGCGGCTAAACCCGAAGTTGATAAGATCTTTAGACCTCTCCTTCAGGAATCTGTTAAACAAACAGGCATCGAACCCGAAGGCAGGCTCAACACGAAGTTGAGAGGAACATTTCACCTTACCGTCATGCATCTTTTAAACAGACAGGCATTGAACCCGAAGGGCGGATCAACCCGTAGTTGAGAAGAACATCTGACCTTGGTGTCAGGCATATGTTAAACCAACAGGCATCGAACCTGAAGGCCGACTCAACCTGAAGTCGAGAAGAACATCTGACCTCGCAGTCAGGTATCTGTCAAACAAATAGGCATCGAACCCGAAGACCAGCTCAACATAAAGTTGAGAAGAACATTTGACCTCGCCGTGAGGCATCCGTTAAACAAACAGGCATCGAACCCGAAGGGCAGCTAAACCCGAATTTGATAAGAACATTATACCTCTCCTTCAGGCATCTGTTAAACAAACATGCATCGAACCCGAAGGCCGGCTCAACACGAAGTTGAGAGGAACATTTGACCTTGCCGTCATGCATCTGTTAAACAGACAGGCATTGAACCCGAAGGGCGGTTCAACCTGTAGTTGAGAAGAACATCTGACCTCGGTGTCTGGCATATGTTAAACAAACAGGCATCGAAACCAAAGGCCGGCTAAACCAGAAGTTGAGAAGAACATCTGACCTTGCTGTCAGGTATCTGTAATACAAACAGGCATTGAACTCGAAGACCGACTCAACACAAAGTTGAGAAGAACATCTGACCTTGCCGTGATGCATCCGTTAAACAAACAGGCATCGAACCCGAAGTGCGGCTAAACCCGAAGTTGATAAGAACATTAGACCTCTCCTTCAGGCATTTGCTAAACAAACAGGCATCGAACCCGAATGTCGGCTCAACACGAAGTTGAGAGGAACATTTGACCTTGCCGTCATGCATCTGGTAAACAGAAACGCATTGAACCCGAAGGGCGGATCAACCCGTAGTTGAGAAGAACATCTGACCTCGGTGTCAGGAATATGTTAAAAAAACAAGCATCGAACCCGAAAGCCGGCTCAACCCGAAGTTGAGAAGAACATCTGACCTCGCTGTCAGGCATCTGTTAAACAAACAGGCATCGAACCTGATGGCCGTCTCAACCCTTAGTTTACAAGAACATCTGATCTCGCTAACAAGCATCTGTTAAACAAACAGGCATCAAACCCAAAGGCCAGCTCAACTCGAAGTTGAGAAGAACATCTGACCTCGCCATCAGGCATCTGTTAAACAAACAAGAATCAAACCCGAAGGCTGGCTCAACACGAAGTTGAGAGGAACATCTGACCTCGCTGTGAGGCATCTGTTAAATATGTAGGCATCGAACCCGAAGTTGATAAGAACATTAGACCTCTCCTTCAGGCATCTGTTAAACAAACAGGCATCGAACCCGAAGGCCGGCTCAACACGAAGTTGAGAGGAACATTTGACCTCGCCGTCAGGCATTTGTTAAACATGTAGGCATCGAACTCGAAGGCCGGCTCAACCGGAAGTTGAGAAGAACATCTGACCTCGCTGTCAGGTATCTGTCAAACAAACAGGCATCGAACCCGAAGACCGGCTCAACACAAAGTTGAGAAGAACATCTGACCTCGTCGTGAGGCATCCGTTAAACAAACAGGCATCGAACCCGAAGGGCGGCTAAACCCGAAGTTTGATAAGAACATTAGACCTCTCCTTCAGGAATCTGTTAAACAAACAGGCATCGAACCCGAAGGCTGACTCAACACGAAGTTGAGAGGAACATTTGACCTTGCCGTCATGCATCTCTTAAACAGACAGGCATTGAACCCGAAGGGCGGATCAACCCGTAGTTGAGAAGAACATATGACCTTGGTGTCAGGCATATGTTAAACAAACAGGCATCGAATTTGAAGTCTGGCTCAACCCGAAGTTGTGAAGAACATCTGACCTCGCCGTCAGGCATCTGTTAAACAAACAGGCATCGAACTTGATGGTCGTCTCAACCCTTAGTTTACAAGAACATATGACCTCGCTAACAAGCATCTGTTAAACAAACAGGCATCAAACCCAAAGGCCAGCTCAACTCGAAGTTGAGAAGAACATCTGACCTCGCCATCAGGCATCTGTTAAACAAACAAGAATCAAACCCGAAGGCTGGCTCAACACGAAGTTGAGAGGAACATCTGACCTCGCTGTGAGGCATCTGTTAAACATGTAGGCATCAAACTCGAAGGCCGGCTCAACCAGAAGTTAAGAAGAACATCTGACCTTGCCGTCAGGTATCTGTCAAACAAACAGGCATCGAACCTGAAGACCGGCTCAACACAAAGTTGAGAAGAACATCTGACCTCGCCGTGAGGCATCCGTTAAACAAACTGGCATTGAACCCGAAGGATGGCTAAACCCAAAGTTTGATAAGAACATTAGACCTCTCCTTCAGGCATCTGTTAAACAAACAAGCATCGAACCCGAAGGTCGGATCAACACGAAGTTGAGAGGAACATTTGACCTTGCCGTCATGCATCTATTAGACAGAAAGACATTGAACCCGAAGGACGGATCAACCCGTAGTTGAGAAGAACATCTGACCTTGGTGTCAGGCATATGTTAAACAAACAGGCATCAAATTTGAAGTCCGACTCAACCCGAAGTTTAGAAGAACTTCTGACCTTGCTGTCAGGCATCAGTTAAACAAACAGGCATCGAACCCGAAGGCCGGCTCAATACGAAGTTGAGAGGAACATCTGAGGTCGTTGTTAAGCATCTGTTAAAAAAACAGGCATCGAATCTAAAGGTCGGCTCAACCCGAAGTTGAGAAGAACATTTGACCTCGTCGTCAGGCATCTGTTAAACATGTAGGCATCGAACTCGAAGGCCGACTCAACCGGAAGATGAGAAGAACATCTGACCTCGTCGTCAGGTATCTGTCAAACAAACAGGCATTGAACCCGAAGGCCGGCTCAACACAAAGTTGAGAAGAACATCTGACCTTGCTGTGAGGCATCCGTTAAACAAACAGTCATCGAACCCGAACGACGGCTAAACCCGAAGTTGATAAGATCTTTAGACCTCTCCTTCAGGAATCTGTTAAACAAACAGGCATCGAACCCGAAGGCAGGCTCAACACGAAGTTGAGAGGAACATTTCACCTTGCCGTCATGCATCTTTTAAACAGACAGGCATTGAACCCGAAGGGCGGATCAACCCGTAGTTGAGAAGAACATCTGACCTTGGTGTCAGGCATATGTTAAACCAACAGGCATCGAACCTGAAGGCCGACTCAACCTGAAGTCGAGAAGAACATCTGACCTCGCAGTCAGGTATCTGTCAAACAAATAGGCATCGAACCCGAAGACCAGCTCAACATAAAGTTGAGAAGAACATTTGACCTCGCCGTGAGGCATCCGTTAAACAAACAGGCATCGAACCCGAAGGGCAGCTAAACCCGAATTTGATAAGAACATTATACCTCTCCTTCAGGCATCTGTTAAAAAAACATGCATCGAACCCGAAGGCCGGCTCAACACGAAGTTGAGAGGAACATTTGACCTTGCCGTCATGCATCTGTTAAACAGACAGGCATTGAACCCGAAGGGCGGTTCAACCTGTAGTTGAGAAAAACATCTGACCTCGGTGTCTGGCATATGTTAAACA
This sequence comes from Lathyrus sativus, assembly GCA_963859935.3. Lineage (NCBI taxonomy): Eukaryota > Viridiplantae > Streptophyta > Magnoliopsida > Fabales > Fabaceae > Lathyrus > Lathyrus sativus. The sequence goes on along the minus strand of CAWUDS030000633.1, from coordinate 18,328 downwards.
AACAGGCATCGAAACCAAAGGCCGGCTAAACCAGAAGTTGAGAAGAACATCTGACCTCGCTGTCAGGTATCTGTAATACAAACAGGCATTGAACTCGAAGACCGACTCAACACAAAGTTGAGAAGAACATCTGACCTTGCCGTGATGCATCCGTTAAACAAACAGGCATCGAACCCGAAGTGCGGCTAAACCCGAAGTTGATAAGAACATTAGACCTCTCCTTCAGGCATTTGCTAAACAAACAGGCATCGAACCCGAATGTCGGCTCAACACGAAGTTGAGAGGAACATTTGACCTTGCCGTCATGCATCTGGTAAACAGAAACGCATTGAACCCGAAGGGCGGATCAACCCGTAGTTGAGAAGAACATCTGACCTCGGTGTCAGGAATATGTTAAAAAAACAAGCATCGAACCCGAAAGCCGGCTCAACCCGAAGTTGAGAAGAACATCTGACCTCGCTGTCAGGCATCTGTTAAACAAACAGGCATCGAACCTGATGGCCGTCTCAACCCTTAGTTTACAAGAACATCTGATCTCGCTAACAAGCATCTGTTAAACAAACAGGCATCAAACCCAAAGGCCAGCTCAACTCGAAGTTGAGAAGAACATCTGACCTCGCCATCAGGCATCTGTTAAACAAACAAGAATCAAACCCGAAGGCTGGCTCAACACGAAGTTGAGAGGAACATCTGACCTCGCTGTGAGGCATTTGTTAAATATGTAGGCATCGAACCCGAAGTTGATAAGAACATTAGACCTCTCCTTCAGGCATCTGTTAAACAAACAGGCATCGAACCCGAAGGCCGTCTCAACGCGAAGTTGAGAGGAACATTTGACCTCGCCGTCAGGCATTTGTTAAACATGTAGGCATCGAACTCGAAGGCCGGCTCAACCGGAAGTTGAGAAGAACATCTGACCTCGCTGTCAGGTATCTGTCAAACAAACAGGCATCGAACCCGAAGACCGGCTCAACACAAAGTTGAGAAGAACATCTGACCTCGTCGTGAGGCATCCGTTAAACAAACAGGCATCGAACCCGAAGGGCGGCTAAACCCGAAGTTTGATAAGAACATTAGACCTCTCCTTCAGGAATCTGTTAAACAAACAGGCATCGAACCCGAAGGCTGACTCAACACGAAGTTGAGAGGAACATTTGACCTTGCCGTCATGCATCTCTTAAACAGACAGGCATTGAACCCGAAGGGCGGATCAACCCGTAGTTGAGAAGAACATATGACCTTGGTGTCAGGCATATGTTAAACAAACAGGCATCGAATTTGAAGTCTGGCTCAACCCGAAGTTGTGAAGAACATCTGACCTCGCCGTCAGGCATCTGTTAAACAAACAGGCATCGAACTTGATGGTCGTCTCAACCCTTAGTTTACAAGAACATATGACCTCGCTAACAAGCATCTGTTAAACAAACAGGCATCAAACGCAAAGGCCAGCTCAACTCGAAGTTGAGAAGAACATCTGACCTCGCCATCAGGCATCTGTTAAACAAACAAGAATCAAACCCGAAGGCTGGCTCAACACGAAGATGAGAGGAACATCTGACCTCGCTGTGAGGCATCTGTTAAACATGTAGGCATCAAACTCGAAGGCCGGCTCAACCAGAAGTTAAGAAGAACATCTGACCTTGCCGTCAGGTATCTGTCAAACAAACAGGCATCGAACCTGAAGACCGGCTCAACACAAAGTTGAGAAGAACATCTGACCTCGCCGTGAGGCATCCGTTAAACAAACTGGCATTGAACCCGAAGGATGGCTAAACCCAAAGTTTGATAAGAACATTAGACCTCTCCTTCAGGCATCTGTTAAACAAACAAGCATCGAACCCGAAGGTCGGATCAACACGAAGTTGAGAGGAACATTTGACCTTGCCGTCATGCATCTATTAGACAGAAAGACATTGAACCCGAAGGACGGATCAACCCGTAGTTGAGAAGAACATCTGACCTTGGTGTCAGGCATATGTTAAACAAACAGGCATCAAATTTGAAGTCCGACTCAACCCGAAGTTTAGAAGAACTTCTGACCTTGCTGTCAGGCATCAGTTAAACAAACAGGCATCGAACCCGAAGGCCGGCTCAATACGAAGTTGAGAGGAACATCTGAGGTCGTTGTTAAGCATCTGTTAAAAAAACAGGCATCGAATCTAAAGGTCGGCTCAACCCGAAGTTGAGAAGAACATTTGACCTCGTCGTCAGGCATCTGTTAAACATGTAGGCATCGAACTCGAAGGCCGACTCAACCGGAAGTTGAGAAGAACATTTGACCTCGCTGTCAGGTATCTGTCAAACAAACAGGCATCGAACCCGAAGACCGGCTCAACACAAAGTTGAGAAGAACATCTGACCTCGCTGTGAGGCATCCGTTAAACAAATAGTTATCGAACCCGAACGACGGCTAAACTCGAAGTAGATAAGATCATTAGACCTCTCCTTCAGGCATCTGTTAAACAAACAGGCATCGAACCCGAAGGCAGGCTCAACACGAAGTTGAGAGGAAAATTTGACCTTGCTGTCATGCATCTGTTAAACAGACAGGCAATGAACCCGAAGGCCGGATCAACCCGTAGTTGAGAAGAACATCTGACCTTGGTGTCAGGCATATGTTAAACCAACAGGCATCGAACCCGAAGGCCGGCTCAACCTAAAGTCAAGAAGGACATCTGACCTTGCAGTCAGGTATCTGTCAAACAAACATGCATCGAACCCGAAGACCGGCTCAACATAAAGTTGAGAAGAACATTTGACCTCTCCGTGAGGCATCCGTTAAACAAACAGTCATCGAACCCGAAGGGCGGCTAAACCCGAAGTTGATAAGATCATTAGACCTCTCCTTCAGGCATCTGTTAAACAAACAGGCATCGAACCCGAAGGCCGGCTCAACACAAAGTTGAGAGGAACATTTGACCTTGCCGTCATGCATCTGTTAAACAGACAGGCATTAAACTCGAAGGGCGGATCAACCCGTAGTTGAGAAGAACATCTGACCTCGGTGTCAGGCATATATTAAACCAACAGGCATCGAACCCGAATTCCGGCTCAACCCGAAGTTGAGAAGAACATCTGACCTCGCCGTCAGGTATCTGTCAAACAAACAGGCATCGAACCCGAAGACCGGCTCAACATAAAGTTGAGAAGAACATCTGACCTCGCCGTGAGGCATCCGTTAAACAAACAGGCATCGAACCCAAAGGGCGGCTAAACTTGAAGATGATAAGAACATTAGACCTCTCCTTCAGGCATTTGTTAAACAAACAGGCATCGAACCCGAAGGCCGGCTCAATACGAAGTTGAGAGGAACATTTGACCTGGCGGTCATGCATCTGTTAAACAGACAGGCATTGAACCCGAAGGGCGGATCAACCCGTAGTTGAGAAGAACATCTTACCTCGGTGTCAGGCATATGTTAAACAAACAGGCATTGAATCCGAAGGCCGGCTCAACCCGAAGTTGAGAAGAACATCTGACCTCGCCGTCAGGTATCTGTCAAACAAACAGGCATCGAACCCGAAGACCGACTCAACACAAAGTTGAGAAGAACATCTGACCTCGTCGTGATGCATCTGTTAAACAAACAGGCATCGAACTCGAAGGGCGGCTAAACCCGAAGTTGATAAGAACAGTAGACCTCTCCTTCAGGCATCTTTTAAACAAACAAGCATCGAACCCGAAGGCCGGCTCAACACGAAGTTGAGAGGAACATTTGACCTTGCATTCATGCATCTGTTAGACAGACAGGCATTGAACCCGAAGGGCGGCTCAACCCGTAGTTGAGAAGAACACCTGACCTTGGTGTCAGGCATCAATTAAACAGAAAGGCATTAAACCCGAATGATGCCTCAACCCGAAGTTGAGAAGAACATCAGACCATGCTGTCAGGCATCTGTTAAACAAACAGGCATCGAACCCTAAGACCGGCTCAACACGAAGTTGAGAGGAACATCTGACCTCGTCTTCAAGCATTTGTAAAACAAACAGGCATCGAATCCGAAGGGCGGCTCAACCCGAAGTTAAGAAGAACATCTGAACTTGCCGTCAGGCATCTATTAAACAAATACGAATCGAATTTGAAGGCTGGCTCAACCAGAAGTTGAGAAGAACATCTAACCTTGCTGTCAGGCATCAGTTAAACAAACACTCATCGAAACCAAAAGCCGGCTAAACCCGTAGTTGAGAAGAACATCTGACCTCGGTGTCAGGCATATATTCACAAATAGGCATCGAAACCGAAGGCCGGCTCAACCCTAAGATGAGAAGAACAAGTGACCTCGCCATCAGGCATTTGTTAAGCAAACAAGGATCGAACCCGAAGGTCGTCTCAACCCTTAGTTGACAAGAACATCTGACCTCGCCGTCAAGCATCTGTTAAACAAACAGGCATCGAAACCAAAAGACGGCTCAACTTGAAGTTGAGAGAAATATCTGACTTCACCGTCAGGAATCTGTTAAACAAACAGGCATCAAACCGGAAGGCCGGCTCAACACGAAGTTGAGAGGAACATCTAACCTCGCCGTCAAGCATTTGTTAAACAAACAAGCATCGAACGCGAATGGCGGCTCAACCCGAAGTTGAGAAGAACATCTGACCTCGCTATCAGGCATCTGTTAAACAAGTAGGCATCGAACCCGAAGGCCGGCTCAACCGGAAGTGGAGAAGACCAACTGACCTTGCCATCAGGTATCTAATAAACAAACAGGCATCGAACCCGAAGACCGGCTCAACACGAAGTTGAGAAGAACATCTGACCTCGCCGTAAGGCATCTATTAAACAAAAAGGAATCGAACCCGAAGGGCGGCTAAACCCGAAGTTGATTAAAACATTAGACCTCGCCGTCAGGCATCTGTTAAACAAACAGGCATCGAACCTGAAGGCCGGCTCAACCCGAAGTTGAGAGGAACATTTGAACATACCATCATGCATCTGTTAAACAGACAGGGATTGAACCCGAAGGGCGGCTCAACCCGTAGTTGAGAAGAAGGTCTGACCTCGGTGTCAGGCATATGTTAAACAAACAGGCATCGAACCCGAAAGTCGGCTCAACCCGAAGTTGAGAAGAATATCTGACCTCGCCGTCAGGCATCTGTTAAACAAACAGGCATCGAACCCGAAGGCCGTCTCAACTCTTAGTTGACCAGAACATCTAACCTTACCGTCAAGCATCTGTTAAACAAATAGGCATCAAACCCAAAGGCCGGCTCTACTTGAAGTTGAGAGGAAGATTTGATCTCGCCATCAGGCATATGTTAAACAAACAGGCATCAAACCCGAAGGCCGGCTCAACACGAAGTTTAGAGAAACATCTGACCTCACCGTCAAGCATTTGTTAAACAAACAGGCATCGAACCCGAAGGGCGGCTCAACCCGAAGTTGAGAAGAACATCTGACCTCGTTGTCAGGCATCTATTAAACAAACACGAATCGAATTTGAAGGCCGGATCAAGCAGTAGTTGAGAAGAACATCTGATCTCGCTGTCAGGCATCAGTTAAATGAACAGGCACCGAACCCGAAGGCTGGCTCAATACGAAGTTGAGAGTAACATCTGACCTCGCTGTTAAGCATCTGTTAAAAAAACATACATAGAATCCGAAGGTCGGCTCAACCTGAAGTTGAGAAGAACATCTAACCCAGCTGTCCGGCATCTGTTAAACAAGTAGGCATCGAACCCGAAGGCCGGCTCAACCGGAAGTTGAGAAGAACATCTCACCTCGCCATCAGGTATCTGTTAAACAAACAGGCATCGAACCCGAAGGGCGGCTAAACCCGAAGTTGATAAGAATATTAGACCTTGTCGTCAGGCATCTGTTAAAAAAACATGCATCGAACCCGAAGGTCGACTCAACACGAAGTTGAAAGGAACATTTGACCTTGCCGTCATGCATCTGTTAAACAGACAGAAATTGAACCCGAAGGGCGGCTCAACCCGTAGTTGAGAAGAACATCTGACCTCGGTGTCAGGCATATGTTAAACAAACAGGCATCGAACCCGAAGGCCGTCTCAACCCTTAGTTGACATGAACATCTAACCTTGCCGTCAAGCATCTGTTAAACAAACAGGCATCGAACCTAAAGGCCGGCTCATCTTGAGGTTGAGAGGAAGATCTGACCTTGCCATCAAGCATCTGTTAAACAATCACGCATCAAACCCGAAGGCCGGCTCATTACGAAGTTGAGATCCAACATCTGACCTCACCGCCAAGCATTTGTTAAACAAACAGGCATCGAACCCGAAGGGCTGCACAACCCGAAGTTGAGAAAAACACCTGACCTCGTCGTCAGGCATCTATTAAACAAACAGGAATCGAATTTGAAGGTCGGATCAACCTGAAGTTGCAAAGAACATCTGACCTTGCTGTCAGGCATCAGTTAAACAAATGGGCATCAAACCCGAAGGCCGGCTCAACACGAAGTTGAGAGGAACATCTGACCTCGCTGTCAAGCATCTGTTAAAAAACAGGCATAGAATCTGAAGGTCGGCTCAACCTGAAGTTGAGAAGAACATCTGACCTCGCTGTCAGGCATCTGTTAAACAAGTAGGCATCAAACCCGAAGCCCGGCTCAACCGGAAGTTGAGAAGAACATCTGACCTCACCGTCGGGTATCTGTTAAACAAACAGGCATCGAACCCGAAGACCGACTCAACACGAAGTTGAGAAGAACATCTGAGCTCGCCGTAAGGCATCTGTTAAACAAACAAGCATCGAACCCGAAGGGCGGCTAAACCCAAAGTTGATAAGAACATTAGACCTTACCGTCAGGCATCTGTTAAACAAACACGCATCGAACCCGAAGGCCGGCTCAACACGAAGTTGAGAGGAAAATTTGAACTTACCATCATGCATCTGTTAAACATACAGGCATTGAACGCGAAGGGCAGCTCAACCCGTAGTTGAGAAGAACATCTGACCTCGGTGTCAGGCATATGTTAAACAAACAGGCATCGAACCCGAAGGCCGGCTCAACCTGAAGTTTAGAAGAACATCTGACCTCGCCGTGACGCATCTGTTAAAAAAACAGACATCGAACCCGAAGGCCGTCTCAACCCTTAGTTGACAAGAACATTTGACCTCGCCGTGAGGCATCTGTTAAACAAACAGGCATCGAACCCAAAGGCCGGCTCAACTTGAAGTTGAAAGTAAGATCTGACCTCGCCATCAGGCATTTGTTAAACAAACAGGCATCAAACCCAAAGTCCGACTCAACACGAAGTTGAGAGAAACATCTGACCTCACCCTCAAGCATTTGTTAAACAAACAGGCATCGAACCCGAAGGGCGGCTCAACCCAAAGTTGAGAAGAACATCTGACCTCGCTGTCACGCATCTATTAAACAAACACGAATCAAATATGAAGGCCGGATCAACCCAAAGTTGAGAAGAACATCTGACCTTACTGTCAGGCATCAGTTAAACAAACAGGCATTGAACTCGAAGGCTAGCTCAATGCGAAGTTGAGAGGAACATCTGACCTTACTGTTAAGCATCTGTTAAAGAAACATGCATAGAATCTGAAGGTCGGCTAAACCTGAAGTTGAGAAGAACATCTAACCTTGCTGTCAGACATCTGTTAAATAAGTAGTAATCGAACCCGAAGGCCGGCTCAACCGGAAGTTGAGAAGAACATCTGACATTGCCGTCAGGTATCTGTTAAATAAACATGCATCGAACCCGAAGACCGGCTCAACACGAAGTTGAGAAGAACATCTGACTTCGCCGTAAAGCATCTGATAAACAAACAGGCATCAAACCCGAAGGGCGGCTAAACCCGAAGTTGATAAGAACATTAGACCTTGCCGTCAGGCATCTGTTAAACAAACAGGCATCGAACCCGAACGGCGGCTCAACACGAAGTTGAAAGGAACATTTGACCTTGCCGTCATGCATTTGTTAAACAGACATGCATTGAACCCGAAGGGCGGCTCAACCCGTAGTTGAGAAGAACATCTGACACCGGTGTCAGGCATATGTTAACCAAACAGGCATCCAACCCGAAGGCCGGCTCAACCCAAAGTTGAGAAGAACATCTGACCTCGCTGTCACGCATCTGTTAAACAAATAGGCATCGAACCCGAAGGCCGTCTCAACCCTTATTTGACAAGAACATCTAACCTTGCCGTCAAACATCTGTTAAACAAATAGGCATCGAACCCAAGGCCGGCTCAACTTGAGGTTGAGAGGAAGATCTGACCTCGCCATCAGGCATCTGTTAAACAAACAGGCATCAAACCCGAAGGCCGGCTCAACACGAAGTTGAGAGGAACATCTGACCTCACCGTCAAGCATTTGTTAAAGAAACAGGCATCGAACACGAAGGGCGGCTCAACCTGAAGTTGAGAAGAACATCTAACCTCGCCCTCAGGTATCAATTAAACAAACACGAATCGAATTTGAAGGTCGGATCAACCCGAAGTTGAGAAGAACATCTGACCTTGCTGTAAGGCATCAGTTAAAAAACAGGAATCGAACCCGAAGGCCGGCTCAATACGAAGTTGAGAGGAACATCTGACCTCGCTGTTAAGCATCTGTTAAAAAAAACATGCAAAGAATCTGAAGGTCATCTCAACCTGAAGTTGAGAAGAACATATGACCTCGCTGTCAGGCATCTGATAAACAAGTAGACATCGAACCCGAAGGCCGGCCCAACCGGAAGTTGAGAAGAACGTCTGACCTTGCCATCAGGTATCTGTTAAGCAAACATGCATCAAACCCGAAGACCGGCTCAACACGAAGTTGAGAAGAACATCTGACCTCGCCGTGAGGCATCTGTTAAACAAATAGGCATCGAACCCGAAGGGGGCTAAACTCGAAGTTGATAAGAACATTAGACCTCTCCTTCAGGCATCTATTAAACAAACAGGCATCGAACCTAAAGGCAAGCTCATCACGAAGTTGAGAGGAACATTTAACCTTACCGTCATGCATCTGTTAAATAGACAGGCATTGAACCCGAAGGGTGGCTCAACCCGTAGTTGAGAAGAACATTTGACCTTGGTGTCAGGCATATGTTAAACAAACAGGCATCGAACCCGAATGCCGACTCAACCCAAAGTTGAGAAGAACATCTGACCTCGCCGTCAGGCATCTGTTTTTACAAATAGGCATCGAACCCGAAGGCCGTCTCAACCCTTAGTTGACAAGAACATATGACCTCGGTGTGAGGCATATGTTAAACAAACAGGCATCTAACCCAAAGGCCGGCTCAACTTGAAGTTGAGAGGAACATCTGACCTCTCCATCAGGCATCTTATAAAGAAGTTGAGAGGAATATCTGACCTCAACAGGCATCGAACCCGAAGGGCGGCTAAACCCAAAGTTGAGAAGAACATTTGAACTCGCTGTCAGGCATCTGTTAAACAAGTAGGCATCGAACCCGAAGGCCGGCTCAACCGGAAGTTGAGAAGAACATCTGACTTCGCCGTCAAGCATCTGTTAAACAAACAGGCATTGAACTCGAAGACCGACTCAACACGAATTGGAGAAGAACATCTGACCTCGCCGTCAGGCATCTGTTAAACAAGTAGGCATCGAACCCGAAGGCCGGCTCAAGCGGAAGTTGAGAAGAACATCTGACCTCGCCGTCAGGTATCTGTTAAACAAACAGGCATCGAACCCGAAGACCGGCTCAACACGAAGTTGAGAAGAACATCTGACCTCGCCGTAAGGTATCTGTTAAACAAACAGGCATCGAACCCGAAGACCGGCTCAACACGAAGTTGAGAAGAACATCTGACCTCGCCGTAAGGCATCTGTTAAACAAACAGGCATCGAACCCGAAGGCCGGCTAAACCCAAAGTTGATAAGAACATTAGACCTCACCGTCAGGCATCTGTTAAACACACAGGCATCGAACCCGAAGGCCGGATCAACACGAAGTTGTGAGGAACATTTGACCTTGCCGTCATGCATCTGTTAAACAAACATGCATTGAACCCGAAGGGCGGCTCAACCCGTAGTTGAGAAGAACATCCGACATCGGTGTTAGGCATATGTTAAACAAACAGGCATCGAACCCGAAGGCCGGCTCAACCCGAATTTGAGAAGAACATCTGACCTCGCCGTCAGGCATCTGTTAAATAAACAGGCATCGAACCCGAAGGCCGTCTCAACCCTAAGTTGACAAGAACATCTAACCTTGCCGTCAAGCATCTGTTAAACAAAAAGGCATCGAACCCAAAGGTCGGCTCAACTTGAAGTTGAGAGGAAGATTTGACCTCGCCATCAGGCATCTTTTAAACAAACAGGTATCAAACCCGAAGGCCGGATCAACACGAAGTTGAGAGGAACATCTGACCTCACCGTCAAGCATTTGTTAAACAAACAGGCATCGAACCCGAAGGGCGGCTCAACCTGAAGTTGAGAAGAACACCTGACCTCGCCCTCAGGCATCTATTAAACAAACACGAATCGAATTTAAAGGCCGGATCAACCCGAAGTTCAGAAGAACATCTGACCTCGCTGTAAGGCATCAGTTAAACAAACAGGAATCGAACCCGAAGGCCGGCTCAATACGAAGTTGAGAGGAACATCTGACCTCGCAGTTATGCATCTGTTAAAAAATCATGCAAAGAATCTGAAGGTCAGCTCAACCTGAAGTTGAGAAGAACATCTGACCTCGCCGTCAGGTATGTGTTAAACAAATAGGCATCGAACCCGATGACCGGCTCAACACAAAGTTGAGAAGAACATCTGACCTCGCCATGAGGCATCTGTTAAACAAATAGGCATCAAACCCGAAGGGTGGCTAAATTCGAAGTTTATAAGAACATTAGACCTCTCCTTCAGGCATCTATTAAACAAACAGGCATCGAACTCGAAGGCAAGCTCGACATGAAGTTGAGAGGAACATTTAACCTTCCCGTCATGCATCTGTTAAACAGACAGGCATTGAACCCGAAGGGTGGCTCAACCCGTAGTTGACAAGAACATATGACCTCGGTGTGAGTCATATGTTAAACAAACATGCATCGTAACCAAAGGCCGGCTCAACTTGAAGTTGAGAGGAACATTTGACCTCTCCATCAGGCATCTGTTAAAGAAACAGGCATCAAACCCGAAGTCCGGCTTAACACGAAGTTGATAGGAATATCTGACCTCGCCGTCAAGCATTTGTTAAACAAACAGGCATCGAACCTGAAGGGCGGCTCAACCCGAAGTTGAGAAGAACATTTGACCTTGCTGTCAGGCATCTGTGAAATAAGTAGGCATCGAACCCGAAGGCCGGCTCAACCGGAAGTTGAGAAGAACATATGACTTCACCGTTAAGCATCTGTTAAACAAACAGGCATCGAACCCGAAGACCGGCTCAATACGAAGTTGCGAAGAACATCTGGCCTCACTGTCAGGAATATGTTAAACAAGTAGGCATCGAACCCGAAGGCCGGCTCAAGCGGAAGTTGAAAAGAACATCTGACCTCGCCGTAAGGCATCTGTTAAACAAACAGGCATCGAACCTGAAGGTCGTCTCAACCCTTAGTTGACAAGAACATCTAACCTTGCTGTCAAGCATCTGTTAAACAAACAGGCATCGAACCCAAAGGCCGGCTCAACTTGAAGTTGAGAGGAAGATCTGACCTTGCCATCAGGCATCTGTTAAACAAACAGGCATCAAACCCGAAGGCCGGGTCAACACGAAGTTGAGAGGAACATCTGACCTCACCATCAAGCATTTGTTAAACAAACAGGCATCGAATCCGAAGGGCGGCTGAACCCGAACTTGAGAAGAACATCTGACCTCGCCGTCAAGCATCTATTAAATAAACACGAATCGAATTTGAAAGTCGGCTCAACCCGAAGTTGAGAAGAACATCTGACCTCACTGTCAGGCATCAGTTAAACAAATAGGCATCGAACCCTAAGGCCGACTCAATACGAAGTTGAGAGGAACATCTGACCTCGTTGTCAAGCATCTGTTAAAAAAATAGGCATCGAATCTGAAATTCGACTCAACACGAAGTTGAGAAGAACATCTGACCTCGCCGTCAGGCATCTGTTAAACAAGTAGGCATCGAACCCGAAGGCCGGCTCGACCGGAAGTTAAGAAGAACATCTGACATCGCCGTCAAGTATCTGTTAAACAAACAGGCATCGAACCCGAAGACCGGCTCAACACGAAGTTGAGATGAACATCTGACCTCGCCGTAAGGCATCTGATAAGCAAACAGGCATCAAACCCGAAGGGCGGCTAAACCCGAAGTCGATAAGAACATTAGACCTTGCCGTCAGGCATCTGTTAAACACACAGGCATCGAACCCGAAGGCCGGCTCAACACGAAGTTGAGAGGAACATTTGACCTTGCCGTCATGCATCTGTTAAATAGACAAGCATTGAACCCGAAGGGCGGCTCAACCCGTAGTTGTGAAGAACATCTGACATCGGTGTCAGGCATATGTTAAACAAACAGGCATCGAACCCGAAGGCCGGCTCAACCCGAAGTTGAGAAGAACATCTAACTTCGCCGTCAGGCATCTATTAAACAAACAGGCATCGAACCCGAAGGCCGGCTCGACCGGAAGTTGAGAACAACATCTGACATCGCCGTCAGGTATCTGTTAAACAAACCAGCATCGAACCCGAAGACCGGCTCAACACGAAGTTGAGATGAACATCTGACCTCGCCGTAAGGCATCTGATAAACAAACAGGCATCAAACCCGAAGGGCAGCTAAACCCGAAGTTTATAAGAACATTAGACCTTTCCGTCAGGCATCTGTTTAACAAACAGGCATCGAACCCGAAGGCCGGCTGAACACGAAGTTGAAAGGAACATTTGACCTTGCAGTCATGCATCTGTTAAACAGACAGGCATTGAACTCGAAGGGCGGCTCGACCCGTAGTTGAGAAGAACATCTGACATCGGTGTCAGGCATATGTTAAACAAATAGGCATCGAACCCGAAGGCCGGCTCAACCCGAAGTTGAGAAGAACATCTGACCTCGCCGTCAGGCATCTGTTAAACAAACAGGCATCGAACCCGAAGGTCGGCTAAACTCGAAGTTGAGAAGAACATCTGACCTCACCGTCAAGAATCTATTAAACAAACACGAATCGGATTTGAAGGCCGGCTCAACCCAAAGTTGAGAAGAACATCTGACCTCACTTTCAGGCATCAGTTAAACAAAAAGGCATTGAACCCGAAAGTCGGCTCAATACGAAGTTGAGAGGAACATCTGACCTCGCTGTCAAGCATCTGTTAAAAAAAGAAGCATCGAATCTGAAGGTTGGCTCAACCCAAAGTTGAGAAGAACATCTCACCTCGCCGTCAGGCATCTGTTAAAGAAGTAGGCATCGAACCCGAAGACCGGCTCAACCGGAAGTTGAGAAGAACATCTGACCTCGCCGTCAGGTATCTGTTAAACAAACAGGCATCGAACCCGAAGGCCGACTCAACACGAAGTTGAGAAGAACATCTGACCTCGCCGCCAGGCATCTGTTAAACAAACAAGCATCGAACCCGAAGGCCGGCTCAACACAAAGTTGAGAGGAACATTTGACCTTGCCGTCATGCATCTGTTAAACAGACAGGCATCGAACCCAAAGGGCGGCTCAATCCGTAGTTGAGAAGAACATCTGACCTCGACGTCATGCATCTATTAAACAAACAGGCATCGAACCCGAAGGCCGTCTCAACCCTTAGTTGACAAGAACATCTAACTTTGCCATCAAGCATATGTTAAACAAACAGGCATCGAACCTAAAGGTCGGCTCAACTTGATGTTGCGAGGAAGATCTGACCTCGCCATCAGGCATCTGTTAAACAAACAGGCATCAAACCCGAAGGTCGGCTCAACACGAATATGAGAGGAACATCTGACCTCACCGTCAAGCATTTGTTAAACAAACAGGCATCGAATTCGAAGGGCGGCTGAACCCGAAGTTGAGAAGAACATCTGACATCACTTTCAGGCATCAGTTAAACAAATAGGCATCGAATCCTAAGGACGGTTCAATACGAAGTTGAGAGGAACATCTGACCTCGCTGTCAAGCATCTGTTAAAAAAATAGGCATCGAATCTGAAGGTTGACACAACACGAAGTTGAGAAGAACATCTGGCCTCGCCGTCGGGCATCTGTTAAAAAGGTAGGCATCGAACCCGAAGGTCGGCTCAACCGGAAGTTGAGAAGAACATCTGACCTCGCCATTAGGTATCTGTTAAACAAACAGGCATCGAACCCGAAGACCGGCTCAACACGAAGTTGAGAAGAACATCTGATCTCGCCGTGAGGCATCTGTTAAACAAACAGGCATCGAACCTGAAGGGCAGCTAAACCCGAAGTTGATAAGAACATTAGACCTCTCCTTCAGGCATCTATTAAACAAACAGGCACCGAACCCGAAGGCCGGCTCAACACGAAGTTGAGAGGAACATTTGACCTTGCCGTCATGCATCTGTTAAACAGACAGACATTGAACCCGAAGGGCGGCTAAACCCACAGTTGAGAAGAACATCTGACCTCGATGTCAGGCATATGTTAAACATACAGGCATCGAACCCAAAGGCCGCCTCACCCCGAAGTTGAGAAGAACATCTGACCTCGCCGTCAGGCATCTGTTAAACAAACAGCCATCGAGCCCGAATGTTGTCTCAAGCCTTAGTTGACAAGAAGATATAACCTTTCAGTCAAGCATCTGTTAAACAAACAGGTATCAAACCCCAAAGGCCGACTCAACTTGAAGTTGAGAGGACATCTGACATCGCCATCAGGCATCTGTTAAACAAACAGGCATCAAACCCGATGGCCGGCTCAACACGATGTTGAGAGGAATATCTGACCTTGCTGTTAAGCATCTGTTAAAAAAATAGGCATAAAATCTGAATGTCGGCTCAACCTGAAGTTGAGAAGAATGTATGACGTCGTTGTCAGGCATCTGTTAAACAAGTGGGCATCGAACTCGAAGGCGGGCTCAACCGGAAGTTGAGAAGAACATCTGACCTCGCTGTCATGTATCTGTTAAACAAACAGGCATCGAACTCGAAGACCGGCTCAACACGAAGTTGAGAAGAACATCTGATCTCGCTGTAAGGCATCTGTTAACAAACAGGCATCGAACCCGAAGGGCGGCTAAACCCAAAGTTGATAAGAAAATTAGACCTCTCCGTCAGGCATCTGTTAAACAAACTGGCATCGAATTTGAAGGTCGGCCCAACACGAAGTTGAGAGGAACATTTGACCTTGCTGTCATGCATCTGTTAAACAGACAGGCATCGAACCCGAAGGGCGGCTCAACCCGTAGTTAATAAGAACATCCGACCTCGGTGTCAGGCATATGTTAAACAAACAGGCATCGAACCCGAAGGCCGGCTCAACCCGAAGTTGAGAAGAACATCTGACCTCGCCGTCAGGCATCTGTTAAACAAACATGCATCAAACCCGAAGGCCGGGTCAACACGAAGTTAAGAGGAACATTTGACCTTGCCGTCATGCATCTATTAAACGGACAGACATTGAACCCGAAGGGCGACTCAACGTGTAGTTGAGAAGAACATATGACCTCTGTGTCAGGCATATGTTAAACAAACAGGCATCGAACCCGATGGCCGGCTCAACCCAAAGTTGAGAAGAACATCTGACCTCGCCGTCAGATATCTGTTAAACAAACAAGCATCGAAACCGAAGACCGGCTCAACACGAAGTTGAGAAGAACACGTGACCTCGCCATGAGGTATCTTTTAAGCAAACAGGCATCGAACCCGAAGGATGGCTAAACCCGAAGTTGATAAATACATTAGACCTCTCCTTCAGTAATCTATTAAACAAACATGCATCAAACCCGAAGGCTGACTCAACACGAAGTTGAGAGGAACATTTGACCTTGCCGTCATGCATCTGTTAAACGGATAGACATTGAACCCGAAGGGGGGCTCAACCCGTAGTTGAGAAGAACATCTGACCTCGGTGTCAGGCATATGTTAAACAAACAGGCATCGAACCCAAAGGCAGGCTCAACCCGAAGTTGAGAAGAACATCTGACCTCGCCGTCAGGAATCTTGTAAAAAAACAGGCATCGAACCCCAAGACCGGCTCAACACAAAGTTGAGAGGAACATCTGACCTCGTCTTCAAGCATTTGTAAAACAAACAGGCATCGAACCCGAAGGGCGGCTCAACCCGAAGTTAAGAAGAACATCTGAACTTGCCGTCAGGCATCTATTAAACAAATACGAATCGAATTTGAAGGCTGGCTCAACCAGAAGTTGAGAAGAACATCTAACCTCGCTGTCAGGAATCAGTTAAACAAACAGACATCAAACCCGAAGGCCGGCTCAATACGAAGTTGAGAGGAACATCTGACCTCGCTGTTAAGCATCTGTTAAAAAACAAGCATAAAATCTGAAGGTCAGCTCAACCTGAAGTTGACAAGAACGTCTAACCTTGCTGTCAGGCATCTGTTAAACAAGTAGGCATCAAACCCGAAGTCCGGCTCAACCGGAAGTTGAGAAGAACATTTGACCTCGCCGTCAGGTATCTGTTAAACAAACAGGCATCGAACCCGATGGCCGGCTCAACACGAAGTTGAGAGGAATATCTGACCTTGCTGTTAATCATCTGTTAAAAAAGCAGGCATAAAATCTGAATGTCGGCTCAACCTGA
This sequence comes from Lathyrus sativus, assembly GCA_963859935.3. Classification (NCBI taxonomy): domain Eukaryota; kingdom Viridiplantae; phylum Streptophyta; class Magnoliopsida; order Fabales; family Fabaceae; genus Lathyrus; species Lathyrus sativus. The sequence goes on along the minus strand of CAWUDS030000633.1, from coordinate 1,729 downwards.
AGTTGAGAAGAATGTATGAGGTCGCTGTCAGGCATCTGTTAAACAAGTGGGCATCGAACTCGAAGGCTGGCTCAAACGGAAGTTGAGAAGAACATCTGACCTTGCTGTCATGTATCTGTTAAACAAACAGGCATCGAACTCGAAAACCGGCTCAACACGAAGTTGAGAAGAACATCTGATCTCGCCGTAAGGCATCTGTTAACAAACAGGCATCGAACCCGAAGGGCGGCTAAACCCAAAGTTGATAAGAAAATTAGACCTCACCGTCAGGCATCTGTTAAACAAACTGGCATCGAATTTGAAGGCCGGCCCAACACGAAGTTGAGAGGAACATTTGACCTTGCTGTCATGCATCTGTTAAACAGACAGGCATCGAACCCGAAGGGCGGCTCAACCCGTAGTTGATAAGAACATCCGACCTCGGTGTCAGACATATGTTAAACAAACAGGCATCGAACCCGAAGGCCGGCTCAACCCGAAGTTGAGAAGAACATCTGACCTCGCCGTCAGGCATCTGTTAAACAAACATGCATCAAACCCGAAGGCCGACTCAACACGAAGTTAAGAGGAACATTTGACCTTGCCGTCATGCATCTATTAAACGGACAGACATTGAACCCGAAGGGCGACTCAACGCGTAGCTGAGAAGAACATCTGACCTCTGTGTCAGGCATATGTTAAACAAACAGGCATCGAACCCGATGGCCGGCTCAACCCAAAGTTGAGAAGAACATCTGACCTCGCCGTCAGATATCTGTTAAACAAACAAGCATCGAAACCGAAGACGGGCTCAACACGAAGTTGAGAAGAACACGTGACCTCGCCGTGAGGTATCTTTTAAGCAAACAGGCATCGAACCCGAAGGGTGGCTAAACCCGAAGTTGATAAATACATTAGACCTCTCCTTCAGAAATCTATTAAACAAACAGGCATCGAACCCGAAGGCCGACTCAACATGAAGTTGAGAGGAACATTTGACCTTGCCGTCATGCATCTGTTAAACGGACAGACATTGAACCCGAAGGGAGGCTCAACCCGTAGTTGAGAAGAACATTTGACCTCAGTGTTAGGCATATGTTAAACAAACAGGCATCGAACCCAAAGGCCGGCTCAACCCGAAGTTGAGAAGAACATCTGACCTCGCCGTCAGGAATCTTGTAAAAAAACAGGCATCGAACCCTAAGACCGGCTCAACACGAAGTTGAGAGGAACATCTGACCTCGTCTTCAAGCATTTGTAAAACAAACAGGCATCGAACCCGAAGGGCGGCTCAACCCGAAGTTAAGAAGAACATCTGAACTTGCCGTCAGGCATCTATTAAACAAATACGAATCGAATTTGAAGGCTGGCTCAACCAGAAGTTGAGAAGAACATCTAACCTTGCTGTCAGGCATCAGTTAAACAAACAGGCATCAAACCCGAAGGCCGGCTCAATACGTAGTTGAGAGGAACATCTGACCTCGCTGTTAAGCATCTGTTAAAAAACAAGCATAAAATCTGAAGGTCGGCTCAACCTGAAGTTGACAAGAACGTCTGACCTTGCTGTCAGGCATCTGTTAAACAAGTAGGCATCAAACCCGAAGTCCGGCTCAACCGGAAGTTGAGAAGAACATCTGACCTCGCCGTCAGGTATCTGTTAAACAAACAGGCATCGAACCCGATGGCCGGCTCAACACGAAGTTGAGAGGAATATCTGACCTTGCTGTTAAGCATCTGTTAAAAAAACAGG
>CAWUDS030000632.1:15000-41261 GCA_963859935.3 Lathyrus sativus | reverse complement strand
TACTCATACCGGCAATTCTAATAAAGGATTATTCTATCAACCATCATCTATTTCCGAGATAACCTCGGACACATTTTGGAAATATAAAAAAATTAAGTATCCTCCGACGAACGAAAAAGTGAATTAAACAGGATCCTTTTGTACAAAATACAATAAGAAATAGCAAGCAAGTCAATCTGACAAAATTTCATTGTAATGGAAATAAATGGTAAATACTTATACCAATCTTATAAAAAACTCGGGAGAAATCAAAAAATGCAAGGTAATTTGTCTGCTTGGCTAGTCAAACACGGAATAGTTCATAGATCTTTGGGTTTTGATTACCAAGGAATAGAGACTTTACAAATAAAGCCCGAGGATTGGCATTCGATTGCTGTTATTTTATATGTATATGGTTACAATTATCTACGTTCCCAATGTGCCTATGATGTAGCACCAGGAGGACTATTAGCGAGTGTCTATCATCTTACGAGAATAGAGTATAGTCTAGATCAACCCGAAGAGGTATGCATAAAAGTATTTACCCCAAGGCAAAATCCGAGAATTCCTTCTATTTTCTGGGTTTGGAAAAGTGCAGATTTTCAAGAAAGGGAATCTTATGATATGTTAGGAATCTATTATGATAATCATCCGCGTCTGAAACGTATTTTAATGCCCGAAAGTTGGATAGGATGGCCTTTGCGTAAAGATTATATCGCCCCTAATTTTTATGAAATACAAGATGCTCACTAAATGCGAAAAATAAGAAAGTAATCTTAACTTCGACAACCCCAGATATTAAAGAAAGAAATATCTGTATGTCCATTGACTTATCGATTAGTCAGAATAATAGAGGTTTCATTCCTCTCTTATTATAAGAGGGATTCATTGAGATTCAAAAATGGGATGGAGCAATACTGATTTCGGACGAGCCAATAGGATGAACTGAAAAAGTTCTGCTTGGTGTTTCAAGCAACTAATTGAAGCATTTGAATATTGTTTCAATTGAAATATTAACAATTGTTATTGCAGCGCAGAAAAAATCAAAACAAACTTGAATCATTCATTTTCATACTTCCTTTTGATCCCTAGAATATACATCCATTCATTCTTCATCTAGAAAGAGCATATCGCCGTACGCCTACATAAATTATGTAGGATGATTAAGACCACTAATAAATATGTATCTATTCCCTTTTTTCAAAAGAAATATGGGAATAGATACTCATACATAATGAGTTGCCGGGAACCAGATTTGAACTGGTGACACGAGGATTTTCAGTCCTCTGCTCTACCGTCTGAGCTATCCCGACCATTCTTGACGCACCATCCGAAATCTAAGAAATTACTTGAGTCTATGTCAAGTAAATCCAAAAAGGGCCAGAATATAGGAGGGAAATTTTTTGGGGATAGAGGGACTTGAACCCTCACGATTTCTAAAGTCGACGGATTTTCCTCTTACTCAAAATTTCATTGATGTCGGTATTGACATGTAGAATGGGACTCTATCTTTATTCTCGTCTGATTAATAAGTTATTCAACTGATCCATCAGATTATGTTGGAGTGACTGATTTGAGCAATGAATATTCTATTCATTGATTTTTTCTTCCAGTTGTAATTGATTTGATTCTAATGTTTCAATTGTGATAGAATCCAAATATTTACAAATAGAAGTTAGAAATCTTCATTAATCAATTGAATGTTGTCAACTCCATTTGTTAGAACAACTTCCATTGAGTCTCTGCACCTATCCTTTTTTTATTTTCACTTTCTGAACTTTTATTTGTTTTCGGAAAGAAGGATTTGGCTCAGGATTGCCCATTTTGAATTCCAGGGTTTCGCTGAATTTGAAAGTTTTCACTTGGTAAGTTTCCATACCAAGGCTCAATCCAATTAAGTCCGTAGCGTCTACCAATTTCGCCATATCCCCCGTTTTTTCTTTGAGATTGATATCATATCGCATTAGGATGTTTTTTCATTTGTATTCTGAGAATTATATGCTGGAACTGTTGAATTTATTTGTTGAAATCTACTCCCATATTGGGTTGGGAAAATTAAAATTTCCTTCTATTTGTTTTTTGTTGATAGATTTTCTTTCATCTATATCAGATACCCGTATTTACTCGAATCAGAAATGATTCTATTATCTCTGTATTCGCAATTCAATATACAGAGATATATACTACATATATCTCTATTTTAGATGTACCCCTTCTATTCTTTTTTGATAGAATTTCGAATACTCTAACGTTCGATTCTTTTTTTCCTTCGAGCAGACCGATACAGACCTTATAACGAAAATAATAAAAATCTATTTATTAATTTAGATTTCGATATTCAGTTAGAAATTCAATAGAAGGATCTAATTTTTCATTACTTATCCAATCCAATTTCTTTGGATAATCCATCCAATTTTTTAGAATTCAAATGGATATGTATAAATCCATATTTTTATATTATATGTATAAAATACATTATACATATTTCATCTTAATGCATAATCATTATTGAATATAAATAACTGTAATCTAATTAGTCATTATTGAATTCAATAAAATAATATTAAGAAAGAATATTATATATATCTTAAAATATTTATTTATAGTAATATTTTTTTATATTAAAGATAATATTCTATATACTCTTTACTATTTTCTATAGATATATTCTATCTATTAATCTAGATAGAATGAAATAGAAAGTATTCTAGAATATTAAAGAATATATAAAGAAGATATACATAGAAATAATCTTCCTATCGAATTCCATTCTACTTTTCATAATTCAAATTATATAAATAAAAATAATAAGGATCGGGATAAATACATATAATAAATATGAATTATTAATAATCGAAATAGATAAATAATAGAAATTGGAAGAATCCAAATATTCCAAAATGGAATTCAAAACTAAAAAAAAAAAGAGAATCTTACTATATGATATGGATGAAAATTATTTTTTATCCAATTCTTTTTTTATGGATCCAAAAATATTGGATAAATTATTAATTATTAGATAAATGGATAAAAAGAGTATTCTAGGTAATTGGTAATGAAAATAATTTGGATTCGTATTTTTAAATGATTCCGATTTGTATCATATTCTATATACTAGAATATCAAATAAATATGGGATATTCTATCTTTTTTTGTATTTATTTGATTATGTTATGATATAGTAATTGTGTTATGAAGAGCTAATATGAAATAGTTAATAACTAGGATCCCAGTAGTTTAGGAAAGAATTCTGATAAATGCACAATTTGTGTTCTGAGAGCCCGCTTAGCTCAGAGGTTAGAGCATCGCATTTGTAATGCGAGGGTCATCGGTTCGATTCCGATAGCCGGCTTTTTTTATTTCTTTTTTATTTCTATATCGATAGAATAGAATTCCATTCGGATACTGATAGAATCCTTCTAATTCTTCTTTGTACTACAGTAGTACAATACTTTAATAGTACAATACTTGAAGTAGATTTCACTTCATTTATAATATCATATTTGTCATTTAGTTTAGTTTTGATTTTTCTTTATGAGATTTTCCATTTTAAAAAGGAGTGTTTATGTCACGTTACAGAGGGCCTCGTTTCAAAAAAATACGCCGTCTGGGGGCTTTACCAGGACTAACCAGAAAAGAGCTTCCAGTTAGAAGAGTTGGAAGCGAAGAATCGCTCTCCAGTAAAAAATCTCAATATCGTATTCGTTTAGAAGAAAAACAAAAATTGCGTTTTCATTATGGTCTTACAGAACGACAATTGCTTAAATACGTTCGTATCGCTGGAAAAGCGAAAGGGTCAACCGGCCAGGTTTTACTCCAATTACTAGAAATGCGCTTAGATAACATACTTTTTCGATTGGGTATGGCTGCGACTATTCCTGAAGCCCGTCAATTAGTTAACCACAGACATGTTTTAGTTAATGGTCGTATAGTAGATATACCAAGTTATCGTTGTAAACCTAAAGATATTATTACAGCCAAGGATGAACAAAAATCGAGAACTATAATTCAAAATTCTCTTAAATCAGCCCCCCGCAAAAGAGTGCCAACCCATTTGACTCTTCATCCAGACCAATATAAAGGATTAGTCAATCAAATAATAGATAGTAAATGGGTTGGTTTGAAAATTAATGAATTGCTGGTTGTAGAATATTATTCTCGTCAGACTTAAACCTCGTTAAAATAACAAGAATTTTGATCCGAGTATTTTCCCCCCCCATTCGTGTATAGAAGTGGGTGTAGCAAAATTGTTATTCCTTGCCCACTTTATGCACAATTTTCTATATTACAGAAACAAATTAGGAATAGAGAATGCATATAAAAGTTGCAATAATTTTATCTATATATTATTTAAAACATTGACGTCAGTAACATTGATGAACTTGGTAAGGGTGCGGAAAGAGAGGGATTCGAACCCTCGGTAAACAAAAAGCCTACATAGCAGTTCCAATGCTACGCCTTGAACCACTCGGCCATCTCTCCTACATAATGATTATGTCCCTAAATCGAGTGAATAGTGAGGCATTTATATCCCATTTGCGTAAGCGCACACAATACAATCAATTGAAACTAAAAAAAAAAAAATTCTACTTCAACTTCAAAGCCTACCGTAGAATAAAGTAATTTGATTAATAAGTCCATTTTTACGTTATTTCGTACTGTATTGTACAATTCCTTTGTTTGGGGAATTATTTTATCACGCGATAAAAAATGAAATTATAGAATGGATTGCTACCTATGACTAGATCTCGGATAAATGGAAATTTTATTGATAAGACCTTTACCATTGTAGCCAATATCTTATTACGAATAATTCCCACAACTTCTGGAGAAAAAGAGGCATTCACTTATTACAGAGATGGTGCGATTTGATTATTTTTTTTTTTTACCGATCTCAGTCTTAGGAGAAAGATACATTCTTCAGAGACAAATCAAAAAAAACCGACGCTTGCTGAAGGTGAAGTTTGGAAATAAAACGATTAATCCCTTCTGTCGTGTATTCCCGATTAATGCAGCCTCAATATGCTTCAATTTTAGGTTTATAGTATTAAGCGAAAGGTTATACCTATATATACCTATTTATGGGGTTAGGTGAATCCTACTCCACTAGTACAAATAGGCGGCATGGGGGAAGAAGCACTACGCTAGGGAATCAACAACAGGAGAAAAATTTGTAAAAAAAATCCTTCCTTTCTTATCGGGATCGGGACTAACTAGAATGGTTGGGACAACAAACATCCATCTCGTTCGTATTTTGGATACCCATATAACCATCAAAGACTGTTGAAGTGACTAATTCCGGGAAATTAAGCGGCGTTGAGGACAAATAAATTGTTGAAGTTACGATTGATTTATCCAGTAATAACTTACTAAATGTTAATAAAAGATCCTTTACAGAAAGGTTGGCTAGAGATTTCGTGTAAAAACACTAGTCCCGCTCAGTTGATAATGAGAATATTGCAATCTTTTTTGATTCCATGGATGTTTCTCATTATCCACATAAAGGAGGAGCCGTATGAGATGACAATCTCACGTACGGTTCTGGAACGGAGATTCTTTGAACCGAATGACGACCGTAACGGATGTCGGCTCAATCTGAAGGAAATTATGCGGAAGCTTTACAGAATTATTATGAGGCGATGCGACTGGAAATTGATCCCTATGATCGAAGTTATATACTTTATAACATCGGCCTTATCCACACAAGTAACGGAGAACATACAAAAGCTTTGGAATACTATTTTCGGGCACTCGAACGAAACCCTTTCTTACCTCAAGCTTTTAACAATATGGCCGTGATCTGTCATTACGTGCGACTATCTCCACTATAGAAAGAAAAAAGAAAAGAACCTCCACTAATAGTCATAAATACTAGACAAAAAAAATAGGCTTTCTACATATATATCGTTCGAAACAACGATTTTTATGAGCTGTAGCAAAGAAAGAAACTTCATATTCATAGAAGTAAAAATATGAAGAAATAGAATATATATATGCCTAGATACTTTTTTCTATGGATAAAAGATCTAATTGATAAAGGAAGCACCGTAAAGATCAATTAACAAGGTTTTTGGCCGATACAACCAGAACTGCTTACTTATATGATGATAGATTCGAAATCAACTTATGTAATAAAGTTGATCCCCGAAGGTTTTGAGCAGCGGTGTAGTATCAGATCCCAAAGATAGTAAGTCTTTTCTTATGAAGAAAAGTCTTTCTCACAGATTCTATAGAAATAGATATATTATATATGAAATGATATATGAACTCGAGATAGTTACCTTTGAGAAAATTCAAATAAGAGCGTTAGTATTAATGTCGATGCCTTCTTCTTCAGAAGGTAGGAGAAAAGATAAAACTAAAAACAAAGGATTCAATTGAATTATTAATCCAAATTCAAGTTTTAAACTCATGTAATTAACCTCTTTTCTTGTTATTAACTCCAGAAAAAATGGAAGATCAAAAGAATTGACTGTTGAGCCGTATGAGTCAGGAAACTCTCAAGTACGGTTCTAAGGGAAGGATTTTACTCCCCTATTCCGACCGCGGAGAACAGGCCATTCGACAGGGAGATTCTGAAATTGGAGAATCTTGGTTTGATCAAGCTGCTGAATATTGGAAACAAGCTATAGCCCTTACCCCTGGTAATTATATTGAGGCACAGAATTGGTTGAAGATCACAGGGCGTTTTGAATAAGAACAGTCTTTTTATTATTTTCTTTTTTTTATTCTAATTCAAATATTATTGTCTATATTTTATTCTCTAATAGAGAATAAAATATATAGAAAATCCATTATATATATTGAATTTTTGATAGTTTATTGTCCCCATCAATCAAATAAAAGGGTCCGTTGAGCGCCTCACTGCTATGTCATAATGGATCCGAACACTTGCCCCGGATTCACTTCCGGATCCTAATTGTTCTAGTGAATAACTCAAGAAAATATGGAATAGATGGGAGATAGAAGAGAAAGATATTCAATATAAACATTTCTCATAAGTTCACGAATTATGTTTTATGTTGGCGGGTCTCTTTGTATGTGTTGTCCGGAAAGAGGAGGACTCAATGATTATTCGTTCGCCGGAACCAAAAGTCAAAATTTTGGTAGATAGGGATCCCATAAAAACTTCTTTCGAGCAATGGGCAAAACCTGGTCATTTCTCAAGAACAATAGCTAAGGGACCTGATACTACTACTTGGATCTGGAACCTACATGCTGATGCTCATGATTTCGATAGCCATACTAGTGATTTAGAGGAGATTTCCCGAAAAGTATTTAGTGCTCATTTCGGTCAACTCTCCATTATCTTTCTTTGGCTGAGTGGCATGTATTTCCATGGTGCTCGTTTTTCAAATTATGAAGCATGGCTAAATGATCCTACTCACATTCGACCTAGTGCCCAGGTGGTTTGGCCAATAGTAGGCCAAGAAATATTGAATGGTGATGTAGGGGGAGGTTTCCGGGGAATACAAATAACCTCCGGTTTTTTTCAGATTTGGCGAGCATCTGGAATAACTAGTGAATTACAACTCTATTGTACTGCAATCGGTGCGTTGGTCTTTGCAGCCTTAATGCTTTTTGCTGGTTGGTTTCATTATCACAAAGCTGCTCCAAAATTGGCTTGGTTTCAAGATGTAGAATCCATGTTGAATCACCATTTGGCAGGTCTACTAGGACTTGGGTCTCTTTCTTGGGCGGGGCATCAAGTACATGTATCTTTACCAATTAACCAATTTCTAAATGCTGGAGTAGATCCCAAAGAGATCCCACTTCCTCATGAATTTATCTTGAATCGGGATCTTTTGGCTCAACTTTATCCAAGTTTTGCTGAGGGAGCAACCCCATTTTTTACCTTGAATTGGTCAAAATATGCGGACTTTCTTACTTTTCGTGGAGGATTAGACCCACTAACTGGTGGTCTATGGCTTACTGATATTGCACATCATCATTTAGCTATTGCAATTCTTTTTCTCATTGCGGGTCATATGTATAGAACTAACTGGGGTATTGGTCATGGTATAAAAGATATTTTAGAAGCCCATAAAGGTCCATTTACAGGCCAGGGTCATAAAGGGCTATATGAGATCCTAACAACGTCATGGCATGCTCAATTATCTATTAACCTAGCTATGTTAGGCTCTTTGACCATTATTGTAGCTCACCATATGTATGCTATGCCTCCTTATCCATACCTAGCTACTGATTATGGTACACAACTGTCATTGTTCACACATCACATGTGGATTGGGGGCTTTCTCATAGTTGGTGCTGCTGCACATGCAGCCATTTTTATGGTAAGAGACTATGATCCAACTACTCGATACAACGATCTATTAGATCGTGTTCTTAGACATCGTGATGCAATCATATCACATCTCAACTGGGTGTGTATATTTTTAGGTTTTCACAGTTTTGGGTTGTATATTCATAATGATACCATGAGTGCTTTAGGGCGCCCTCAAGATATGTTTTCAGATACCGCTATACAATTACAACCTGTCTTTGCTCAATGGATACAAAATACCCATGCTTTAGCACCTGGCACAACAGCCCCTGGTGCAACAACAAGCACCAGTTTGACTTGGGGCGGTGGTGATTTAGTGGCAGTGGGCGGCAAAGTAGCTTTGTTACCTATTCCATTAGGAACCGCAGATTTTTTGGTACATCATATTCATGCATTTACAATTCATGTGACGGTATTGATACTCCTAAAAGGTGTTCTATTTGCTCGTAGCTCACGCTTGATACCGGATAAAGCAAATCTTGGTTTTCGGTTCCCTTGTGATGGCCCGGGAAGAGGGGGGACATGCCAAGTATCCGCTTGGGATCATGTCTTCCTAGGATTATTTTGGATGTACAATGCAATTTCTGTAGTAATATTCCATTTCAGTTGGAAAATGCAATCAGATGTTTGGGGAAGTATAAATGATCAAGGAGTAATAACTCATATCACAGGAGGAAACTTTGCGCAGAGTTCGATTACCATTAATGGGTGGCTTCGCGATTTCTTATGGGCGCAGGCATCCCAGGTAATTCAGTCTTATGGTTCCTCATTATCTGCATATGGTCTTTTTTTCTTAGGCGCCCATTTTGTATGGGCTTTTAGTTTAATGTTTCTATTCAGCGGGCGTGGTTATTGGCAAGAACTTATTGAATCCATCGTTTGGGCTCATAATAAATTAAAAGTTGCTCCTGCTACTCAGCCTAGAGCCTTAAGCATTGTACAGGGACGTGCTGTAGGAGTAACACATTACCTTCTGGGTGGAATTGCCACAACGTGGGCATTCTTCTTAGCAAGAATTATTGCAGTAGGATAATGGCTAGGAGGATTTGAAAAGCATTATGGCATTAAGATTTCCAAGGTTTAGCCAAGGCTTAGTTCAGGACCCCACTACTCGTCGTATTTGGTTTGGTATTGCTACCGCACATGACTTCGAGAGTCATGATGATATTACTGAGGAACGTCTTTATCAGAATATTTTTGCTTCTCATTTCGGACAATTAGCAATCATTTTTCTGTGGACTTCCGGGAATCTCTTCCATGTAGCTTGGCAAGGAAATTTTGAGGCATGGGTACAGGATCCTTTACATGTAAGACCTATTGCTCATGCAATTTGGGATCCCCATTTTGGTCAACCGGCTGTAGAAGCTTTTACGCGAGGGGGTGCGCTTGGCCCAGTGAATATTGCCTATTCCGGTGTTTATCAGTGGTGGTATACAATTGGTTTACGTACTAATGAGGATCTTTATACTGGAGCTATTTTTCTATTATTTCTTTCTTTCATATCCTTATTAGCGGGCTGGTTACACCTACAACCGAAATGGAAACCGAGCGTTTCGTGGTTTAAAAATGCCGAATCCCGCCTCAATCATCATTTGTCAGGACTATTTGGAGTCAGTTCCTTAGCTTGGGCAGGGCATTTAGTCCATGTGGCTATTCCAGGATCCAGAGGAGAATATGTTCGATGGAATAATTTCTTAAGTGTATTGCCTCATCCTCAAGGATTAGGGCCATTTTTTACAGGTCAGTGGAATCTTTATGCTCAAAACCCCGATTCTAGTAATCATTTATTTAGTACTTCGCAAGGCGCGGGAACTGCCATTCTAACACTTCTCGGGGGATTCCATCCTCAAACGCAAAGTTTATGGCTTACCGATATGGCCCATCATCATTTAGCTATTGCAATTCTTTTTCTAATTGCTGGTCATATGTATAGAACTAACTTCGGTATTGGGCACAGTATAAAAGATATTTTAGAAGCGCATATTCCTCCGGGGGGTAGATTGGGGCGTGGACATAAGGGTCTTTATGACACAATCAATAATTCAATTCATTTTCAATTAGGCCTTGCTCTAGCCTCGTTAGGGGTCATTACTTCTTTGGTAGCTCAACACATGTATTCGTTACCTGCTTATGCGTTTATAGCACAAGACTTTACTACTCAAGCTGCGTTATATACTCATCATCAATACATTGCAGGATTTATTATGACGGGGGCTTTTGCTCATGGAGCTATCTTTTTTATTAGAGATTACAATCCCGAACAGAATGAGGATAATGTATTGGCAAGAATGTTAGAGCACAAAGAAGCTATCATATCCCATTTAAGTTGGGCCAGCCTATTTCTGGGGTTCCATACTTTGGGACTTTATGTCCATAATGATGTCATGCTTGCTTTTGGCACTCCGGAGAGAAACAAATCTTGATCGAACCCATATTTGCCCAATGGATACAATCTGCTCACGGTAAAACTTCATATGGTTTCGATGTACTTTTATCTTCAACGAATAGTCCGGCGCTCAATGCGGGGCGAAGCATATGGTTGCCGGGTTGGTTAAATGCTATTAATGAGAATCGTAATTCTCTATTCTTAACAATCGGGCCTGGAGACTTCTTGGTTCATCATGCTATTGCTCTTGGTTTACATACAACTACATTGATCTTAGTAAAAGGTGCTTTAGATGCACGTGGTTCCAAGTTAATGCCGGATAAAAAGGATTTTGGTTATAGTTTTCCTTGCGACGGTCCGGGACGAGGTGGTACTTGTGATATTTCTGCTTGGGACGCATTTTATTTGGCAGTTTTCTGGATGTTAAATACCATTGGATGGGTTACTTTTTATTGGCATTGGAAGCACATTACATTATGGCAAGGTAATGTTTCACAATTTAATGAATCTTCAACCTATTTGATGGGATGGTTAAGAGATTATCTATGGTTAAATTCTTCACAACTTATCAATGGATATAACCCCTTTGGTATGAATAGTTTATCAGTCTGGGCGTGGATGTTCTTATTTGGACATCTTGTTTGGGCTACTGGATTTATGTTCTTAATCTCATGGCGCGGATATTGGCAGGAATTGATTGAAACTTTAGCATGGGCTCATGAACGCACACCTTTGGCGAATTTGATTCGATGGAGAGATAAACCTGTGGCTCTTTCGATTGTCCAAGCAAGATTGGTTGGATTAGTCCACTTTTCGGTAGGTTATATATTTACTTATGCAGCTTTCTTGATTGCCTCTACATCAGGTAAATTTGGTTAATTTCATTCTTTATTGTATCTCCAAAAATTGAATCTCTTTGTATGAAGAAGGTGCTTCTTCTATTTCTACATCTAGGATCCGACTTATTTCTATCATTGATACTAATAGGAAATGAATCATCATCATAATGGCAAAGAAAAGTAGCATTGCCAGGGAGAAGAAGAGGCAAAAATTGGAAAAAAAATATCATTTGATTCGACGATCTCCAAAAAAAGAAATGAGCAAAGCTCAGTCGTTAAGTGAGAAATGGGAAATTAAGGCAAAGTTCGAAGCACTACCGCGTAATAGTGCACCTACACGTCTTCATCGACGTTGTTTTGCGACTGGAAGATCACGAGGTAATTATCGACACTTTGGATTATCTAGACACGCACTTCGTGAAATGGTTCACCAATGTTTGTTGCCCGGTGCAACAAGATCGAGTTGGTAAGAATAAAAAATTCTCTTCATTTTTTTATTCTTTTTGATGATCTGCGATCATAGGACGGTCCCTTGACCATTCCGTATAAATGGTTTATTCTATTTGTACAGATATGGTGGAGGGGCGGCAGGCAAATTCAATCTCTGTTTTCCATTAATTGTCAATTGTTCTTCTTATGGCATGGCGGAGTGGAGCAACTTGGTAGCTCGCAAGGCTCATAACCTTGAGGTTACGGGTTCAAATCCTGTCTCCGCACCATTTTGGATAAAAATGGAAATTCACTTATATATATATTTGATAATATAAAGAAATATACTATTCAATACAGAAGTAACGGCGGATAGCGGGAATTGAACCCGCGTCTTCTCCTTGGCAAAGAGAAATTATACCATTCAACTATATCCGCATTTTTTTATTCTAATTGATACTTTCTATATCAATTCGATTTGTGCAGAGATGTATTTGATATCTATTAGGAGTGATCAATAAAAAAGTCGAAATCTATAGATATATATCTATCTTATCTTTAATCAATTTCTCTATGTATGTATTAGATAAAGGATACATACATGGAGAAATTGATTTATCCAAAAGATTTGACTTCAATTGAAATTGGGTTAGTGATGAAGTCGGAGGGTTTCCTCGAAGCATCCATGGCTGAGTGGTTAAAGCACCCAACTCATAATTGGCGAAGTCGTGGGTTCAATTCCTACTGGATGCATCCCCATAGAAATATCCCCCACTCGATTTTTGTTACAGAATGAAATTTGTAAATACAGCTACATGATTATCTGAATTATATTGACTATATTCATTCTTTATCTTCTTTTCAAAAAAAAAACGATTGGATCCGTATCAATATCAATGGAATCTCATCATCCATCAATAACAAAGGTGTGGTCGATTCAATCCAATTATGTTAGAATAGTTATAATAACATTTGATCTGTATCAATGGACGATGGACTCCCAAGAAACGGTAGAAGAATGCGACCTATTATGGGACATACAATGCATTACAAACGTATGATCATTATGCTTGAACCGGCTTATTCGATTCCTTAGAATCGGGTTATTCTATTCCACCTCTTAGTTAGAAAGAAAAGAACTTAAACAATTAATAACATGGCGATACATAAAACTTCGAGCCCGAGCACACGCAATGGAGCCTTAAACAGTCAAGTGAAATCCAATTCACGAAATCGTTTGATTTCTGGACAACATCATTGTTGTAAAGGGCGTAATGCCAGAGGAATTATTACCGCAGGGCATAGAGGGGGAGGTCATAAGCGTCTATACCGTAAAATTGATTTTCGACGCAATGAAAAAGACATATATGGTAGAATCATAACTATAGAATATGACCCTAATCGAAATGCACACATTTGTCTCATACACTATGGGGATGGTGAGAAAAGATATATTTTACACCCCAGAGGGGCTATAATTGGAGATACCATTGTTTATGGTACAGAAGTTCCTATAAAAATGGGAAATGCCCTACCTTTGAGTGCGGTTTGAACTATTGATTTACGTAATTGGAAGTAACCAATTAGGTTTATGGCGAAACCTAGAAATCGATCTCTTATCCAATTGGAGTACCTCTACAGGATAGACTTCAACAGAAAACTGAAGAGTAACGGCAGCAAGTGATTGAGTTCAGTAGTTGCTAATATACCATTATTGACCCTAGAGATATAGTAATATGGAGAAGACAAAATTGTTTCAAGCACCGACAGAACACGAAGCGCTCCTCGTTTCAAACAAATAAGGGGAAGATCCGGATTATTCACATTTCATTTGATGGTCAAGGACAAATTGAAAGCGAAGCAGTGGTAATTCTAAGGATTCCCCCGGGAAAAAATAGAAATGTCTCCTACGTTACCCGTACTAGGTGTAAGTAGCAACGTAATTTCATAGAGTCATTCGGTCTGAATGCTACATGAAGAACATAAGCCAGATGAAGGAACGGAACAGAAAGACCTAGGATGTAGAAGATCATAACATGAGTCATTCGGAAGATTTGGATTCGTATAATATATATCCACTCATGTGGTATGGTACTTCGTTATGTCATTTATAATCTACGAAATAAACGATATATAAGATGCAGCTGTATAGATATTAGAATCTACATCCAGAAAGCCGTATGCTTTGGAAGAAGCTTGTACAGTTTGGGAAGGGGTTTTGATAAGAATCTACTTCAACCGATATGCCGTTAGGCACGGCCATACATAACATAGAAATAACACTTGGAAAGGGTGGACAATTAGCTAGAGCAGCGGGTGCTGTAGCGAAACTGATTGCAAAAGAAGGTAAATCAGCAACATTAAAATTACCTTCTGGCGAGGTCCGTTTGATATCCAAAAACTGCTCAGCAACAGTTGGACAAGTAGGGAATGTTGGGGTAAACCAGAAAAGTTTGGGCAGAGCCGGAGCTAAACGTTGGCGAGGCAAGCGTCCTGTAGTAAGAGGGGTCGTTATGAACCCTGTAGACCATCCACATGGGGGTGGTGAAGGGAGGGCCCCAATTGGTAGAAAAAAACCCTCAACTCCTTGGGGTTATCCTGCACTTGGAAGAAGAACTAGAAAAACGAATCAATATAGTGATAATTTGATTCTTCGTCGCCGTAGTAAATAGTCGAGCGTAAGCGTAGATAAAATAGAATTTGTTTCTTCGTCTTTACAAAAGAAAATAGCAATTTACTGGGACATTATAGGATTTTCTTTTTTTAGAGATTCTATATTTTAGAATTGGAAATATAAGAGAACAAAATTAACTTTTTTAGTTATTATAGGAGGAATAATTAACTATGACACGTTCACGAACAAAAAATCCTTTTGTAGCCAATCATTTATTAAGAAAAATAAAGAAGCTTAACACAAAAGGAGAAAAGGAGTTAATAAAAACTTGGTCCAGAACATCTACCATTATACCTACAATGATTGGGCATACCATTGCTATCCATAATGGAAAAGAGCATTTACCTATTTATATAACAGATCGTATGGTAGGCCATAAATTAGGAGAATTTTCACCTACTCGAAAACTTGGGAGGGTATCCAAAAAATGAGAAAAAATATATTTCTCAATTTACCCTTGGACCTATATTTTTTTACCATATATTTAAAAATACAGGTCACAATCATCATTGAAGTGAATTTTCCCATTCATTTTAGGATACTTTTCGCAATCATCATTGATAAAAATGAACATTATGAGGATTCGGATTAATTAATAAATTACTCAATCTGTTGCAGAATAAAAAGAATTGTATTATTCTGCAACAGAAAAAGAAATAAAGATATAGAAAGTTTAATAAAAAAAAATATAATTATGGATAAACAAAAAGATACCGAGTGGTGGTTATGGGCCAAAAAATACATCCGCTTGTTTTCCGACTTGGTGCAACTCAAAGTCATTATTCTATTTGGTTTGCAAAACCAAAAATGTATTCCGAGAATGTAAAAGAAGATAAAATTATACGATATTGTATCAATAATTTTATACAAAAAACGGTACCCGAATCCTGTGAATTCGAGACCGATATCTCTGGCTATGGAATGGGACGAATAAAGATTCAAAAAAGAATCGATCTGATTAAAGTGATAATCTATATGGGACTTCCAGACTCCTTAAAAGAAAAGGTTAAGGATCTAAGAGTCGAACAATTAAAGACTCAAGTGCAAAAAAAAGTAACTTGTGGGAACCGAGAACTCGACCTTGAAATTACAAAACTTCCAAGTCCTTATCTTTATAGAGACGCTAAAATTGTTGCAGAATTTTTAAGCGAACTATTACGGAATCGAATTTCGTTTCGTAAAGCAATGCAAAAAGGTATTGAATTAGCTGAACAGGCAGATACAAAAGGAGTTCAAATAAAAATTGCGGGACGTATGGAAGGAAAAGAAATTGCACGTGTCGAATGGACGAGAGAAGGTAGGGTTCCTCTACAAACCATTCGAGCTCCAATGGATTTTTGTTCCGTTCCACTTGTAACTTTGTTTGGGGTATTCGGAGTCAAAATCTGGATATTTCAAAACTTCTAAACAACGACTAATCAACTTTCCCTTATAACGTTGCATCTTTTTTTAAAACAAAAAATGACAATTTGAAATACTTTACGTTGAAGAAATTACAAAATTTGGAAGATTGAATAAAAAAAAATTAATGAATCATTTTAGAATGAAGGAGTTGCTATGCTTAGTGTGTGACTCGTTGGTTTTTTTTGAGTGTTTCAATTTCTACAAAAATTCGTAGAATTCATTACTATAAAAAACCTACTCATCGCTTCCCATTATCTGGATAGAAAGAACTGCCGAAAATAGAAAATCAAAATAAGGATCTATGTGGTGATATAATTATAGCAACTGAAATAAAAAAATAAAATTATTAGTTGTAAAGCAATAAGAATATACAGATAAATGAAGGGGTGAAAGAAAGCTAGAAAAAGGATATTAATGATATAGAATTCTACTATGTAAAGGTCTATTGGTCATCTCATAAAAAGTAGTGTAATAAAGCATCAATATTCAAAATTCATCCATATATGGATGAATATTAGAATAAACGAATAAAGAGCCACGAATCAAGAAAACTGAGAGGGTTGATTCAACAAAAAAGAATAAAAAAAAAACAAAATCTTATTAATCTTATTAAAGCAGCTCCATTGTAGAATTTAGACCTAACCATAAATTGAAAAGCGATGGGAACGACGGAACCTGTGAATACAAAAGATTCCATGAAAATTAGAAATCTTACTGATTCATTAGATGGGATGGCGGAAGAAACTAAAAATTCATGGTTTTTTGAGGAGTTGTGGACGAACCCAACATTACATCTTCAATTTATAATCAGAGAGTCAATATTCGCCCGCGAAAATCCCGCGATTCTATTTCATTTTCTATTTTAGAAAAAAATATGTATATTAGTGTATATTATTTTAATTATTATTCTTTTTTCGGTTCCAGATTTTTCAATCGATTTATTTGCGAGGAGCCGTATGAGGTGAAAATCTCATGTACGGTTCTGTAATAGAGATGGAATTGAGAAATAACCATCAACTATAACCCAAAAAGAACGAGATTCCGCAAACATCATAGAGGGAAATTAAAAGGAAACGCCTCTCGCGGTAATAAAATTTGCTTCGGAAAATATGCTCTTCAGGCACTTGAGCCCGCTTGGATCACATCTAGACAACTAGAAGCGGGTCGACGGGCAATGTCACGAAATGTTCGCCGGGGTGGACAAATATGGGTCTGCATATTTCCAGACAAACCAGTTACAGTAAGACCTACCGAAACGCGTATGGGTTCGGGAAAAGGATCGCCTGAATATTGGGTAGCTGTTGTTAAACCCGGAAAAATACTTTATGAAATGGGAGGGGTCCCAGAAAATATCGCTAGAAAGGCGATTTCAATAGCGGCATCCAAAATGCCTATACGAACTCAATTCATTTTTTCCAAATAATCATTAGAACGAATGTTAGTATGAAAAAAGGAAATTCTCCGTTTCTTTTTTTTTTTGAACACACAATATTTTTTTTATTTCAACTTTTTGACTGAAAGATAAGAAAAAAGGATATGATTCAACCTCAAACCTATTTAAATGTAGCCGATAATAGCGGAGCGCGCGAATTGATGTGTATTAGAATCATAGGAGCTAGTAATCGACGGTATGCTTATATGGGTGACATTATTGTCGCTGTAATCAAAAAAGCAGTGCCAAATTCATCGTTAGAAAGATCTCAAGTCATCAGAGCTGTAATTGTACGTACCTCTAAAGAACTAAAACGTCATAATGGTATAATAATAAAATATGATGATAATGCAGCCGTTCTCATTGATAAACAGGGAAATCCAAAAGGAACTCGAATTTTTTCCGCAATAGCCCGAGAATTGAGACAGTTAAATTTTACTAAAATAATTTCACTCGCACCCGAGGTGCTATAATCTGATATAATACGTTATACTTGATATTTGATGGAGTATCCCCATGAATCGGTAGTAGGATTTATATATATATTATATAAATATAAAGGGGATCCATACATAAATATCCATGAACAGGATCTATGGTCCATATACACACATAGACCTAAGGATACATACATCAAGGGTTATTGGAGATTCCATGTACTAATTCATGATTTAACATGTACAGAATAAAAGCCTTTCATTTGTTTATTTTCGAGAAAAATATTAAAATAAAAATGAAATATATACTCTCTTCAACCGGGTTATTCTACCTCTTATAAATAAAAAAAAAAAAACAGCTCCGTTATCTTAGAAAGAAAACCCTATTATCTTCCACCTAATAGCATAAAAAAACATAATTACAGGAGGCTATCATGAACAAAGATATGATCGGAAATATGTTCACATTGTTACGCAATGCGGACATGAATAGAAAAAGAATTATTCCAATACCGTTCACTAAGATGAACGAAAACATTGTTCAAATTCTTTTACGACAGGGTTTTCTTGAAAACGTCAGAAAACATCGAGAAAGCAACAAAAAGTTTTTAGTTTTAACTCTAAAGTATAGAAGAAATAATAAAGGATCATATCCTTTTAAAAGTTGTTTAAATTTTAAACAGATTAGTACGCCCGGTCTACGAATATATTCTAACTATCCCAAAATCCCAAAAGTTTTGGGAGGAATAGGGATTGTAATTCTTTCTACTTCTAGGGGTATAATCACCGATCGACAGGCTCGATTAGAAAAAATAGGAGGTGAGATAATATGCTTAATATGGTAAAATTACTTCTTCCGATTACGAAACACACAGACGATTTTATGAAAGTCATGAAAAAAGAATTTCAGGATGACGACTCCAAATTTATAGTTAGAGACCCAGTAGAACCCTCCGCAGAATTCTATTTTATCCGAATGTATTCGCAATATAATCGAAGAGAAACACGATTTTTATTGTATCGCTTTTATTTAGAAGCCCATATGAATATTTTGTTTGGTGCGCTTCTGGATCCCAATTGGGGCCCTTTGGATGTTGTTATTTTGGCTGGTCCTAGTGACGATGACGATCATGGTGGGTACTTCGCTTAATTTTATTGAATCTATCAATTTACCTAAAGCAACCTGCAACGTTGCAGGTTGCTTTAGGTAAATTGAATTTCAAGAGAAAAAAAAAAACACCCAAGGATATTTCTCTATGATTACCTTACATTTGGTAACCTTCTATATTCCGATTTCGGAACACGCAGACGATTTTCTAGCAGAAATAGACAAAGACCTTAAGTATGAGGGCTTATTTATAAAGGTGAGCTCAGCAGCCACCTCAGATTCATATTTTGTTGTAGGATATATGCAATATGATCGAGAATTTGTACACAGTTTATTGTATCAACATTATTCTCGAAATGCCGGTCGGCAGATTTTGATTTTGGAAGAGATTGATGAAGATTTTGGCCCTATTGATTGATAGGGTTTCTATTCTTGGGGACGTCGATGACGACGACCACCCGACTCTTTTATAACTTGAAAATATTTTTTAGGAGGAACAATTTTAAGTTCAAAATGTAAGGAAACCCCATTTTCTTACAATATATAAATTTGGTATTCAATTTAATTTCTAAGGAGTTAAAAATATGAAAGTAGCGGCCTCTGTTCGTAAAATTTGTGCAAAATGTCGATTGATCCGTAGGCGAGGTCGACTTATAGTAATTTGTTCGAATCCAAAACATAAACAACGACAAGGATAATATTAAATTAATATAAAATATTAAATTAATATAAATTAAGGGCTTTCCATTAATAAGATTTTGAATAGAATTCAAAATCTTATTAATGGAAAGCCCTTTTCTTAAATACTAAATCATACAAATCGAAAAATTTAGATTCTATATTCGAATCTAGTCTATAGTTATAAGTATTCGAATAAATAGAATTGCTTATTGCTTAATATTTGAAAAAAGGGTATTCTATATTAATCGAATTATAGAATACAATAGAATAACTAGTTAGAAAATAGTAAAGAATCCTTTTTGACAGGAAATGGATATATCCATATATTTCGGACTTATCTTTTTTTTTAAATAAAAAAAAAATGGCAAAATCTATACCAAAACTTGGTTCACGGAAAACTGGACGTATTGGTTCGCGTAAGCATCCGCGTAAAATACCAAAGGGGGTTATTTATATTCAAGCTAGTTTCAATAATACCATTGTGACTGTTACAGATGTAGGAGGTCGGGTGATTTCTTGGTCCTCCGCCGGTTCATGTGGATTCAAGGGTACACGAAGGGGGACACCATTTGCCGCTACAACCGCAACGGGAAATGCTCTTCGAACAGTAGTCGATCAAGGCATGCAACGAGCAGACGTCAGCATAAAGGGTCCCGGTCGAGGAAGAGATGCGGCATTAAGAGTTATTGTTCGAAGTGGGATACTATTAAACGTTATACGGGATGTAACCCCTATACCATATAATGGATGTAGGGCTCCTAAAAAAAGACGTGTGTAAAACTAACAATAAATATGAAAGAAAAAGATTTCAAGAGAAATAAACAATTAAATCAAGAGTTTCATAAAAATAGATTACTATGATTCGAGAAAAACTAAAAGTATCTACTAAGACACTACAGTGGAAGTGTGTTGAATCAAGGGTAGACAGTAAGCGTCTTTATTATGGACGCTTTATTCTGTCTCCACTTCTGAAAGGTCAAGCAGATACAATAGGCATTGCAATGCGAAGAATTTTGCTCGGAGAAATAGACGGAACATGTATCACACGTGCAAAATCTGAGAAAATACCACATGAATATTCTACCGTAGTAGGTATTCAAGAATCAATACATGAAATTTTAATGAATTTGAAAGAAATTGTATTGAGAAGTAATCTGTATGGAACTCGGGAGGCGTCTATTTCTTTCAAAGGTCCTGGATATGTAACTGCTCAAGACATCATTTTACCACCTTCGGTGGAAGTCATTGATAAGACACAACATATAGCTAACCTAACGGAACCTATTAATTTGTGTATTGAATTACAAATTGAGAGAAAGCGGGGATATCGTATAAAAACACTAAACAACATTCAAGATGGAAGTTATACTATAGATGCTGTATTCATGCCTGTTAGAAATGCAAATTATAGTATTCATTCTTATGTGAATGGAAATGAAAAACAAGACATACTATTTCTCGAAATATGGACAAATGGAAGTTTCACTCCTAAGGAAGCACTTTATGAAGCCTCCCGGAATTTGATTGATTTATTTATTCCTTTTTTACATGCAGAAGAAGAAAACTTCAATTTGGAAAACAATCAACACAAAATGACTTGGCCCCTTTTTACTTTTCATGATCATGATAGATTCGTTAAGGATAAACTAACGAACACTCAAAAAGAAATTACATTGAAATCCATTTTTATTGACCAATTAGAATTGCCTCCCCGGATCTATAATTGTCTTAAAAAGTCCAATATACATACAGTATTTGAATTTTTGAATAAGAGTCAAGAAGACCTTATGAAAATTGAACATTTTCGCGTAGAAGATTTAAAAAATATATTAAACATTTTACAAATCGAAAATCATTTTGTATAAATTGAAAATCCATTGGATTTTTTTGAATCTTTCATTTTTTTTTTATTTATAAAAAGAAAGCTTCCAATATTAAATTTGAATCTTTAGCACAAATCAATATATTCAGAATAGGTATATAAATGAAATAGATGGATCTAGGGATTAGTCATTTCAAAGTGAATTTTCCCTAGATACACAATACACCTGTCATGATATTTTATTTGACAATAGAATCAATTTAAAAAATCCCTAACGTTAGGGATTTTTCAATAGGTAATGTTGCTCCAATACCCAACCAAAGAGCCACGACGGTACCAATCAAAAAGACGGTTGTTGCTACTGGACGCCGAAATGGGTTTTGGAACTTATTAACATTTTCCAAAAAAGGTACTGTTAATAATCCCGCGGGTACTGAAACCATTAAAAGAACGCCCAATAATTTATTGGGTACGGTACGAAGTATTTGAAATACGGGAAAAAAATACCATTCGGGCAATATTTCCAAAGGAGTTGCAAACGGATCCGCGGGTTCCCCAATCATTGATGGTTCGAGAACCGCTAAGCCTACGTTACAGGCAATAGTACCCAGAATAACTACTGGAAAAATATATAAAAGATCGTTAGGCCATGCGGGTTCGCCATAATAATTATGACCCATCCCTTTGGCCAATTTCGCTCTTAATACAGGATCCGTCAAATCAGGTTTTTTTGTTATTGGGATAGGTGAATTCTTATAGATCCATCCTCCGAAAGAACCGGACATGATAATTTTGCATCATCCGGCTCGAGCACGAATCAAACAAACTGAATGCAGACATAGAAATTCTTTATATGTTAGTCACTCATATATCATGATTCTATGTAATAATATGTAATAAAATGGATTTAATTGTTTTTTTTTCGAAATTACAACTATCCATTGTAAATGCAAAAAATTCAGTTCTTATTTTTAAGTAAATGCTTTTCACCCAAGTAAGTTTTCAAAATCCAAAGTTCTTTCTGGGTGATCTCAAACCTTTCGCCTGGTATACCTCAAAAAAAGAATTTTCGGAATTTTTGACATAGAAAGGATTTACTTGTTACTAATATAATACAACCCGCTTTTTCTTTAGATCTACTTGTTTAACTCCGATAGTATCATAAATTGAGTCAATGCATAGGAAATGAATGCATTTCCATACTATTAAGTTTAATGAAATACATGTTACATAATTTAGATTATATCATTTTACTTATTTTACTGGATATTACGGAGCCTGTTCATGCACAGGATATGATCGAGTCTGATCATAGAAAATATTTTCTTCAAGCGAACCGGACTGACTATCCTCTGTAGAGGACTGGCGCCGTGGTTGGAACAAAGACACATTTAATTGTGAATTCAAATGTGGCAGATAAGATGAAGTCATATATCTGCATGGCCCAATCAATAGTTCAAGTCATACACTCCCATAATCCATTCTTTTTTCGGAGAGTTCCCTTCCACTATTCGTGTATGTCAAATAAAGAATCCAATTTATTTTGTTAAGTGGAAGGGAAATATCCAAATACATGTCTTATTCAAAAAAAATAATGCATATTTGTAGCAATGAAATACTATTACTCCTCCCCCAAATGATTTATTACAAATATCTATGATTCATATTCTCTATAAAGGACCGGAAATTCCTTGCTTACGTATCATTGGAAAGTGCATTAACATGAATACGGCAGTAAGTAGAGGTAATACAAAAGTATGTAAACTATAAAAACGAGTCAAGGTAGATTGTCCCACACTAGCGCTGCCGCGCAATAACTCTACCACCGAGGATCCTATTACAGGAATAGCATCGGGTACACCTGTTACAATTTTGACTGCCCAATAACCAATTTGGTCCCAAGGTAAAGAATAACCAGTTACACCAAAGGATGCAGTCAATACACCCAAAATTACACCTGTAACCCAAGTCAATTCGCGAGGTTTTTTAAAACCACCAGTGAGATACACGCGAAATACGTGCAAGATCATCATTAATACCATCATACTTGCTGACCATCGATGAACTGATCGGATTAACCAACCAAAGTTAGCCTCAGTCATTATATATTGAACAGAAGCAAAAGCCTCCGTAACGGTTGGACGATAATAAAAAGTCATAGCAAAACCCGTCGCTACTTGGACTAAAAAACAAGTAAGTGTAATTCCTCCTAAACAATAAAATATATTTACATGAGGAGGGACATATTTACTAGTTATATCATCGGCAATGGCCTGAATCTCAAGACGTTCTTCGAACCAATCATAGACTTTATTGAGATAGGTAAACCAAGGAACCCCCCTTCGAACCGTATATGAAAATTTCATCTCGTACGGCTCAAACAAAAAGACTCAAATACTGGTTATTTGGAAAACAGATATGTGTAATAGAAAGTTTGAAACTTCTGAAGTTAATCCTATGATTCCAGTCTTTTTTGAAGATCCAAAAAATAGAAATCTACAAGATATTCTTAGTGTTTATAATGCCAAAATTTCAAGTCGGCTCACTCGTCTTTTCTCTTGATCCTTACAGGCCTCTTGAATATTCTATTATTTACTTCATTTTTTTTGTATTGTGTATGTAATAAGATTTGACTTCTGTTTTTTTTTTTTATTGATAAGAATTTTCTTGTTAAGACCCTATAGAATCAATGGAAAACCTGAGATTCATACCAGAACCACGATGATTTCCAAAAAAACCTTTAATCGAAGTCCAAGAATTCCCTGAGTAAGAACTGCTAGATCATCACTTATTCAATTTCAATAAATAGATATAATGAAAAAAAAAAAATACAAAGAAATGGATAAGCGGCGGCCGAATAAAATTCCATTTCTTTTTCTAAATGAATTCTTCTAACTCTTTCATTTTTTTTCGTCCGGTTGCGAGGTCTAAATATAAATATTAAGTATGAATCATAGTTCTAACACTTTAGAATCTATTTATTTTCTATATTCCGTGCTCCAGATACTAGAATAAATATCTGACGGGGTAAAGCCATCTATCAAGATAAGATGACGTATCCATTTTATGTTCTGTACTATCAATAGGATCCATTATAACAAGTCACACACTCATATTCCGGAAATAGAGAAACAAAGAAGTTTCGCGGTCCAACTACCAAATCAAAATGGAATGGTCTAAAAATGAACGATCTAAATGCTAAACTTGACTTTTCTATTGAAAAGCTAGTTAGTTGGTTCTTGTGAATCGAATTCTCTAATTCATGGAAATTTGGTCCAGTAAAAGGGACGAATTATAAATCTCTAAAATAATAGAGAGAAATACCGCAAATAGGGCCATTGCAACCCCCATCCAAGGGGTAGTTCCCCACCCCGGAGCTACTTTACCATATTCTGAATTCAATGGTTTCAATAAATCTCCTACAACAGTTCGTCTTGGACCAGATCTAGAACTACCCTCAACGGTTTGTGTAGCCATAAATCCTATTTTTTTATTGAGATCTGTTGACTTTGTATACCATTCCGCTGTAGATAAAGGATCTTACCCTATAGATCCATTGTAGTCTTGATATTATAGAATCATGGAAACAGCAACCCTAATTGCCATCTCTATATCCGGTTTAATTGTAAGTTTTACTGGGTATGCCTTATATACTGCTTTTGGGCAACCCTCTCAACAACTAAGAGATCCATTCGAAGAACATGGGGACTAGTTGAAGTAATGAGCCCCCAATATTACGATATTGGAGGCTCATTACTTCATTCAATTGAGATAATTCTCAATCATTTCGTGTTTTTAGTGGGAACTTTAGGGGGTTCTCTAAAAAAAATAGCGAAAAAAATGATTCCTAAAGTCGAGACTAAGAGGAATGTATAAACCAATGCTTCCATAGATTTGATCGTGGTTTACAATTATAGCTTTCATACCTGTTTTGGGGGATTATCTCCTGGATAAAGAAAAAGAAAGAACAAGAGTAAAACAAAATGGAATCAAGATTTATCTAGTTCCCTAATATCAAATTCACATAACAAAAAAAAAATCGAATCGAAAAGGAACAAACCTATTTCTATCAGACTCCCTGTTTTTTTGTAGTTGGATCTCCAAGTTTTTGGAATGCTCCAAATTCTACTTGCGCATCCAAATCTGGATCAATACCAGCAAAAACATCTCTGAACAAGGTTCTAGCACCATGCCAAATGTGTCCGAAAAAGAAGAGCAGAGCAAACGAAGCATGTCCAAAAGTAAACCAACCCCTTGGACTGCTACGAAAAACACCATCCGATTTTAAAGTAGCACGATCTAATTCAAAAATTTCACCCAATTGAGCACGTCGAGCATATTTTTTCACAGTAGCAGGATCGCTATAACTGACTCCATTGAGTTCGCCACCATAGAATTCAACAATTACACCTACTTGTTCGACACTATACTTCGATTCTGCCCTTCGAAAAGGAACATCTGCTCTAACAATTCCGTCTCCGTCTACCAAAACAACCGGAAAAGTTTCAAAAAAGGTAGGCATACGACGTACAAAAAGTTCATGCCCCTCTTTGTCTCTAAAGATAGGATGCCCTAACCAACCAACCGCTATTCCATCTCCATTGTCCATTGAGCCCGCTCTAAACAAACCCCCTTTTGCCGGATTATTACCGATGTAATCATAAAAAGCTAATTTTTCAGGAATTTTAGACCAAGCTTCTGATAAACTTTGATTTTCGACTAGCCCACTACCAACTCTTCGATATATTTCTTGCTGGAAGTATCCCTGATCCCATTGATAACG
>CAWUDS030000632.1:5000-12500 GCA_963859935.3 Lathyrus sativus | reverse complement strand
TCATATAAAGAACAAATATTCTGATAGAATAGTTATATTCAATTAATATAAATAATTTTAAACCGGGAATAGATAGGATATATAAATAATAAGATACAAAGAGTATAATAACAAGAACAAAGAATATACAAATAAGAATAATATATATATATAATAGAATTTAGAATAATAGTCTATTATTCTAATTCTTATAAAAAAAGTACTCTATAAAAAAATATCTAATGAATTGTTGTACAATTCAATTTGGATTCGGACTTCCCCCGACAAATCCAAGTGATTTTATTAATAAAAAAACATGGAATCATATTCCTATATTCTGTATTATTAGGTATTCAAAATTACAAGAAAAAACGAAGGAGGATTGGAAATGCGAGATCTAAAAACATATCTCTCTGTGGCACCAGTGGCAAGTACTTTATGGTTCGCGGCTCTAGCGGGTCTCTTGATCGAAATCAATCGTTTATTCCCAGATGCATTGACATTCCCCTTTTTTTGATTCTAGTTATTGGCACGGGAAAGGGTGACGAAGATTAGGGATCCAATAAAATATCTGTGATTCAATCCCTCTTCGTTGCTTTTTTTATACTAGAATAATAAATTAAGGAAATTCAAAAAGGTGGATTGGGCCTCCGTGAAATTTTGAATTTTGCCCAGGTTTCGTTTAAATGGAATTGAATTAATACTTCAATTCCATTGCTATTAATAACTATTAGAATTCTGAATAGTCAGACCAGAAATGGAATTATTAGGGTAGGGGCAATAATATCATAAAAGATATTTAAATAAAAACAGAAATACTATACTGTAATTCGAAATATATTTCGAAAGCATTGTAGTAGTGAATTATTACTGTACTATATAAAATGAATTGGAACAAAATATTTCAGAATTTTATTTTGACTTATCAACTTATATTTTTTTTCGTTCCTTTTTTCTTCTTCCCTTCGAATCTTAAAATCGAAGAGTTAAGTGAATAAAAAAAACCAAAGGAGGCTCATGGCTAAGGGTAAAGATATCCGAATAACTGTTATTTTAGAATGTACTAGTTGTGATAAAAAGAGTGTTAATAAGGAATCGAGAGGTATTTCTCGATATATTACTCAAAAGAATCGACACAATACGCCTAGTCGATTGGAATTGAGAAAATTCTGTCCCTTTTGTTGCAAACATATGATTCACGCAGAGATCAAGAAATAGAGAAAATGGATTACTTGTGTATTACCCTTAGGAGGTAAATTGAAAAAATTAAATAACATAAAAATGAATTATATAGATATCAGAGAAATTATCTTCTCTATATTCTATAAATAAAATTCTATAACATGAAATTATATACATATATCATTATATAGGATCTATTTCCTTATATAAAAAATAAAATTTATTAAAAAAAAAAAAAAAAAAATAAGAATATATATAACTAAAACAAATCCTTTGTTTTATAACAAACGGGATTTTCGGTATAGGAATAAACAAACCATGGATAAATCTAAGCGACTGTTTGTTAAATCATCTAAGCTACTGTTTGTTAAATCGAAGAAGAAGAAATCAATTCGTAGGAGGTCGCCCCTAATCCAATTTGGGGATCGAATTGATTATAAAAACTTGAGTTTACTTTTCAAACTTGTCACTCGAGAAGGCAAAATTTTATCTAGACGTGTTAATAAATTGACCTTAAAACAACAACGATGGATTACGATTGCTATAAAACAAGCTCGTATTTTATCTTTGTTACCTTTTGGAAGTTCGTCACCTCTTCTTAAAATTGCAAAAAAAAAATATGAAAAAAAATATGAAAAAAAAAAAAAATATGAAAAAAGCAAGTCGATTACTAGAACTCCTGTTCTAAAAAAAAAAAAATAGAGTTACTTTACTTCATTAATTGAATCTAAACTCAAAGTTTATGCGGATTGGTATTTTTTTTTGAGCGTGGTTTATTATTTTCATAATTCATATGAATTCTATTTTATCATACAAATCTCTTTTATTCTACCACCTTCCCGGAGTTCACTCTCCGGGGAAGTTTTATTAATGATATCGTTGGCAATCGTAAAAAGACAATTCCCCTTTAATATAGCTATTTGTGCAACGATTTTACGATTAAGAAGCAATTGATTCTTGTACAGATTATACATTAAATTACTATAGTAGATTTTTTCTTTATTCTGTCGAATTATTGCATTTATTCGACTGATCCACAAACTTCGAAAGTCCCTTTTTTTCCTATCTCTATCCCGCTGAGACGAAACCAAAGCTTTTCTTCTCTGTTGCGAAATAGTTCGAGTAAGAGCTCCGCGAAAGCTTGATGTAAAGGAACGACTTTTTGTCCTCCGTTTTCGAGCGATGGATCCTCGTTTAGTTCTGATCATTGGATAAATGAGACTTCGATGAATAACTATTTTGATTTTTTCTTTCAGTTATTCTTTTATCCTTTCTAGTATATTACTAACAACATGGATTCTTCCAATATATAAAATAAAAATTCCAATGGCTTTTGCTACTATAACCTTCCCAACCACGATTTTTTTTCATTTTTTCTAAGTATAAGTATTGAAACTCTAAATAATAACTTCTATTGATACTAGGTATGCCAAAAACCATAGTAAATAAAATAAACAAAGAAATGGTGGGTTCCATCGTTTCTATGATTACTTGTTAAACGGTGAGGTCCTCTCTATACACCGGAGCCCCTTCCTTCATTGAATCTTGATTCAATCAATGTTATTGTGAATTTGTACAGTTCACACTTCTGGGCTCTACCCATGAAATATCTAGTAATAGGTCTTTCACAATGAAATCTAGCTATACAGTAACGGTATTTAAGTATGAAGATTAGCTGGGTAGTTGACCCTCTTAGTCCGTTCTAAATTTAGGGCATAATTTGTTTTTCTTTCAAATAGGATTTTTCCCGCTTAATGGGAAACTACTTTATCCCCAAGGGGAATATACTTTGCATCTTAAATTGAAAATGA
Organism: Lathyrus sativus; assembly: GCA_963859935.3. Taxonomy (NCBI): domain Eukaryota; kingdom Viridiplantae; phylum Streptophyta; class Magnoliopsida; order Fabales; family Fabaceae; genus Lathyrus; species Lathyrus sativus. Next base: position 9,528 of record CAWUDS030000632.1, on the reverse strand, counting down.
AGGTGATTTGGTTTGCACCAATTGAGAAACCATAAATTTGATACAAAATTTATACACAATAGAATTATATATATACAATTCTTATTAATAGAATCGATTTTTTAATTTGAGTATATGATCTAAACGAGTCGCACATACACCCTATTACATGTTCCTCGGCGTTGAGGGCATCCCCGAAGAGCGGGAGATTTTGTTACAGTCCGGATTGGCTGTCTTGCGTTTCTAATAAGTTGTTTTATAGTTGGCATGGTGAATCATATACATAATGAGCTGGTTTCGATCAATCCTAACCCAATAATTTCCATTTAGAATTTATTCGACTCTATGAAATCTGGTTGTTAAGACGATTAAAAAGAGAAAAGACAACATCTCATGCATGTATTTATTAGGAATAAATCTGTGTTTATTAGGGACAAAGGTTTAGGAATAAATCCACTATTCCCAGAAGAAAAAAAATAGTGGGGACAGAAATAGTTTGAAAGCAAATTCTGTGTTTAGTAGGAATAAAAAGGACAGAAATAGTCCAAACATCAATATTGATTCCAACTATCAATATTGACATATGCAAATTTTGCATTTAAAAAAAAGAATCTGCTCCGGAATCAAAAATTGCTTCCGTAGGCAAAGAATCTGATACGGAATCAATAATTCCGTAGGCTTGGGCTTCTTCGGGTGACATAAAATGATCCCTTTCCAGGTCTTTAGATATCTGCCATACCGGTTTGCGTGTTCTTTGCGAATAAATAGCTGTTATTGTTTCTCGAAGTATCACCATTTCATCTGCTTCCAGCATACATTCTCCTGATGGTCCCTCATAAGGGGCACTATGAGGTTGATGGATCATTACCCTGATAGTATAATATATTTTGGTTTTTTCTCTCAATCTTGACTTAAAAAAATAAGAAAGAAGGGATATTCAAAAGAACTTCAATTTAAATTGAAAGCCGTACAGGCAAGCATCTTTTGGATTTTTTATATAGCATACGGCTCTATACTTTTAATTTTTCATTTTTTTTACCTTTCATTGAAGAAATAAAAATATATATATATATATACCGGGTCTATCAGACCCAGATCAGTAAAGAATCCAATAACCATCTTTCTTTTTTTTTTTTTTAGAATATTTTAAAAAATTTAAAGACTATGATGATTCCGTTGCTCTCTTAATTTCGTGTAGTTTTTGATTCAGCAATCCCAAAGTTTCTTTTTTTTTTTTTCAAATGAAGTAAAAAAAAAATCGTGACACTAAAAGAGGCTCTAATTAATAGATAAGAGGAAATATAAAATTGTAAATACCCCTTCCCCTTTTTCCTACTACTCTTTCGATATAGAATCGAATGATTTAAAAAAAAATTATTTTTGCATATCGAACTCAGAGTGCCATGCTTTTTTTACTTCATATTGGCGTAGGCATAGTCTTCTTCTACAAATAAGAATCATTGGCGCCAAGCGTGAGGAAATGCTAGACGTTTGGTAATTCCGCCTCCTGCCAAAATAAGAGATGCCATTGAAGCGGCTAATCCCATGCATATTGTATGTACTTGTGCTTCTACAACTTGCATAGTATCAAAAATGGCCATTCCAGACATAACCTCTCCGCCGGGAGAATTTATAAACAGATACAAATCTTTGTTCTTGTTCTCTAAACTGAGATATATCATCATACCAGCAACTTGATTTGCTAGTTCACTCTCAATCTCGTCACCTAAAAAAAGAAGTCTGCTGTAAAAAAGTTGATGGTATAAGTCAACCCAAGTAGCTTCATCCTCGCCAGGAATTTGAAAGGCTACCTTTGGAACACCCACTGGCATAAAAAAATGATGCAGTTGCCTGACATCAGCATATTACTTTAATATAAAATTGTGCAGAGTACAGAATGAGTTTATTTTGTTAAAAATAATTTTTATTTCGCCAGATAACATAAAAAAAAAACAAGCCTAAAATAAGGGCAAGTTTTTATGAATAGGTCATTCTTGGATATGTGTCTACTGATATTGATATTATTGTTACGTGTTACTGGACGACTAATGAATTGAATTCTGGAAAATGAAATTCAAGAAGGGATTCTAACAAAAAGGATCTTCGACAACCCCCAAAAAGTATATTTCTATGTTTCCTATCGAATTGAATTCTAGAAATATTATTATTTCCTTCATGAATTATATTATTAGAAATCAATTCATGCTATTCACCACATTTTCATTGATCCTCCATTTATAGTCCGAAGCTAAGAAAGAATCAATGTAAAGAACCCCTATCTTATATTATAGTCTTAAACTTTGAGGAATTTTCGATTCAGTACATCGAAACAACCAGAAAAAAAGAAATTTTATTTGGTAGTAGTTGATCTTGTCACTGATTGTGAAATTTCGTTGCTGTCTTCGAAGAAGGATAGCTATACTGATTGCGTCGATTCAAAAGAGACCCTTGGTACTCCATTGCCGATCGTAACCAAAAATAAAATTTCAGTCAATTTATACTTACTGATCTGATCTTTTATGGAATCGATCCCCCTTTGACTGTATAAGAATATGTGGAGCTCGGCATGTCTGGAAGCACAGGAGAACGTTCTTTTGCTGATATTATTACCAGTATTCGATACTGGATTATTCATAGCATTACTATACCCTCCCTATTCATTGCGGGTTGGTTATTTGTCAGCACGGGTTTAGCTTACGATGTATTTGGAAGCCCCCGTCCAAACGAGTATTTTACAGAAACCCGACAAGGAATTCCTTTAATAACTGGCCGTTTTGATTCTTTGGAACAACTCGATGAATTTAGTAGATCTTTTTAGGAGGCTCCAATGACCATAGATAGGACCTATCCCATTTTTACAGTACGATGGTTGGCTGTTCACGGACTAGCGGTACCCACCGTTTCTTTTTTGGGATCAATATCAGCAATGCAGTTCATCCAACGATAAACCTAATCCGAATTATAGAGCTATGACACAATCAAACCCAAATGAACAAAATGTTGAATTGAATCGTACCAGTCTCTACTGGGGTTTATTACTCATTTTTGTACTTGCTGTTTTATTTTCAAATTATTTCTTCAATTAATAGAAATTAAGATAATAGTATATATATTAGGAATTCTCTTATCCTATTCGGAAGGATCTCATTTCATAATTATCTATGACTGTTTAGGTCTCTAGTATGACTTACTACTTGATCAAATGTGGAGGAAAGTGGGATAAATAAATGGCCAATACTACTGGAAGAATTCCTCTTTGGATAATAGGTACTGTAGCTGGTATTGTTGTGATCGGTTTAATTGGTATTTTCTTTTATGGTTCATATTCCGGATTGGGATCATCCCTGTAATAATCGGATGAATTTCGTTTTCGAAATGAAAGCATAAGAACTCAACAGGGATCCACTCTTTCTTTGATGAATTCGAGGGGGTCCCGTTGAGTTATTCATAATCAGAATATTTTGGTAATTGAGTCAATAGATAACTTTATTCTATGTTTCCAAAAATTCCATTTCCTTTTTTTAGGATCTTAATGAAAAAGGAACTTCATTAATTGGTTCAAAACATTTTTTCTGGATAATATCTGTCGAAACTTTTTCTTTCAACTTGAAAGAAAAATAAAAGAAAGAAGCAATTAGTTGATTTACTTCTTCTGGGTGGCCCAATAATATATAATAATTATAGTGTGTAAGAATTGGGAATTCTAGAATCTATTTTCTAGCGGTCAAATATTCTGTAGAACCAAACCTTTTTGATACTAATGATACTAACGGAATCTTACTAGAAGTCTTTTTTTTGACATTAAATGAAATTCATAGTAAAAAAAATATTAATATCAAATTAGAACTATTAAAAAAAAAAATAAATCGAAATATTCAATTTCATTAAGCTAACAAATATGGAAAAAATGCAGAAGCGTTCATATATTGGACATAAGTTTGTATAGAAGGTTTTTCTTCTATCGCTTCGCCAACGAAACGAAAAATGGAATTCTATTCCCCGTCCTACCTATCCAATCTAATTCAAGACCCAATCAGTAGACAGACACTACAGCAGTAGTAGAGTGAAAAGACTTTGACTTCAAGATTGATCTATTCCTTTTTATTTCACTACTCGAATTCATTTTTCATGGAATCCGAGACGCAAAGATTGAAAGCATTTTAATGCGTAGAATTTTGAATCAAACAAGTCTCAAGACAAGAACGCTTTCCCTTGCTTCCACATGGAAAAAAGACAAAGTTTTTGTATGAACAAAACGGAATACATTATCTTGTCGATCAGGCGACACCCGGATTTGAACTGGGGAAAAAGGATTTGCAGTCCCCTGCCTTACCACTCGGCCATGCCGCCAAAAAACCTGATAAAAAAAAAATGGATCAGAATATCCCTCCTCTCCAAAAAACCAACGTATACCTTTTCAGTCACAAAAGAAAAGTAAAAATTTCGGGACAAATAGCAAGCAACCATTAATTACAAATTCCGGAAGAATTCAGGAATCTTGATTTTTTAGAATCCTTCTCTATTTCCATTATAAGAAGAACTGTTAATA
>CAWUDS030000631.1:0-100899 GCA_963859935.3 Lathyrus sativus | reverse complement strand
GCCGTCAAGTATCTGTTAAACAAACAGGCATCGAACCCAAAGGCCGGCCCAACATGAAGTTGAGAGGAACATCTGACCTCGCTATCAGGCATCTATTAAACAAAGAGGCATCAAACCCGAAGGCAGGCTCAACACGATGTTAAGAGGAACATTTGACCTTGCCGTCAAACATTTGTTAAACAAACAGGCATCGAACTCGAAGGGCGACTAAACCCGAAGTTGAGAAGAACATCTGACCTCGCCGTCAGGCATCTGTTAAACAAACACGCATCGAATTTGAAGGTCAGCTCAACCCGAAGTTGAGAAGAACATATGACCTCGCTGTCAGGCATAAGTTAAACAAACAGGCATCGAACCCGAAGACCGGCTCAATACGAAGTTGAGAGGAACATCTGACCTCGCTCTCAAGCATCTGTTAAAAAAACAGGCATCGATTCTGAAGGTCGGCTCAACCCGTAGTTGAGAAGAACATATGACATCACCGTAAGACATCTAATAAACAAGTAGGCATCGAACCCGAAGGCCGGCTCAACCTGAAGTTGATAAGAACATTAGACCTCGCCGTCAGGCATCTGTTAAACAAACAGGCATCGAACCCGAAGGCCGGCTCAACACGAAGTTGAGAGAAACATTTGACCTTCCCGTCATGCATCTGTTAAACAGACATGCATTGAACCCGAAGGGTGGCTCAACCCGTAGTTGAGAAGAACATCTAACCTCGGTGTCAGGCATTAGTTAAACAGACAGGCATTGAACCCGAAGGCCGACTCTACCAAAAGTTGAGAAGAACATCTGACCACGATGTCAGGAATCTGTTAACTAAACAGGCATCGAACCCGAAGGCCGTCTCAACCCTTAGTTTACAAGAACATCTCACCTCTCCGTCAAGCATCTGTTAAAAAACAGGCATCGAACCCAAAGGGTGGGTCAACATGAAGTTGAGAGGAACATCTGACCTCGCCATCAGGCATCTATTAAACAAATAGACATCAAACCCGAATGCCGGCTCAACACGAAGTTGATAGGAACGTCTGACCTCGCCGTCAAGCATTTGTTAAACAAACAGGCATCGAACCCGAAGGACGGCTCAACCCGAAGTTGAGAAGAACATCTGACCTCGCTGTCGGGCATCTGTTAAACAAACATGCATCGAATTTGAAGGTCGGCTCAACACGAAGTTGAGAAGAACATCTGACCTTGATGTCAGGCATCAGTTAAACAAACAGGCATCGAACCTGAAGGCCGGCTCAATACGAAGTTGAGAGGATTATTTGACCTCACTGTCAAGCATCTGTTAAAAAAACAAGCATCGAATCTGAAGGTCGACTCAACCCGAGGTTGAGAGGAATATTTGACCTCATCGTCAGGCATCTGTTAAACAAGTAGGCATCGAACCCGAAGGCCGGCTCAATCGGAAGTTGAGAAGAACATCTGACCTCGCCGTCAGGTATCTGTTAAACAAACAGGCATCGAACCCGAAGGTCGTCTCAACCCTTAGTTGACGAGAACATCTACCCTTGCCCTCAATCATCTGTTAAACAAACAGGCATCGAACCCAAAGGCCGGCTCAACATGAAGTTGAGAGGAACATCTGACCTCGCCATTAGGCTTCTATTAAACAAACAGGCATCAAACCCGAAGGCCGGATCAACACGAAGTTGAGAGGAACATCTGACCTCGTCGTCAAGCATTTGTTAAACAATCAGGCATCGAACCTGAAGGTCGGATCAACCCGAAGTTGAGAAGAATATTTGACCTTGCCGTCAGGCATCTGTTAAGCAAGTCGGCATCGAACCCGAAGGCCGGCTCAACCCGAAGTTGAGAAGAACATCTGACCTTGCTGTCAGGCATCTGTTAAACAAACAAGCATCGAACCCGAAGGCTGTCTCAACCCTTAGTTGACAAGAACATCTGACCTTGCCGTCAGGCATCTGTTAAATAAACAGGCATCGAACCCGAAGGGCGACTCAACCCGAAGTTAAGAGGAACATTTGACCTTGCCGTCAGACATCTGTTAAACAAACAGGAATCGAACCCGATGGCTGGCTCAACACAAAGTTGAGAGGAACATTTGACTTCGCCGTCAAGCATCTGTTAAAGAAACACACATCGAATTCGAAGGCCAGCTCAACCCAAAGTTGAGAAGACTATATGACCACGCCGTCAGGCATTTGTTGAACAAACATGCATCGAACCTGAAGGCCGGCTCAACCTGAATTTAAGAAGAACATCTTACGTCGCCGCCAGGTATCTGTTAAAAAAATAGGCATTGAACCCTAAGGCCGGCTCAGTACGAAGTTGAGAAGTACATCTGACATCGCCGTCAGGCATCTGTTAAACAAACAGGCATCGAACCCGGAGGTCGGCTCAACACGAAGTTTAGAAAAACATCTGACCTCGCCATCAGGCATCTGTTAAATAAACAGGCATCGACCCCGAAGGTCGGATCAACACGAAGTTGAGAGGAACATCTGACCTTGCTGTCAAGCACCTGTTAAACAAACAGGCATCGAACCCGAATGTCGGCTCAACACAAAGTTGAGAAGAAAATCTGACCTCGCCGTTAGGCATCTGTTAAACAAACAGGCATCGAACATGAAGGTCGGCTCAACCGGAAGTTGAGAAGAACATCTGACCTCGCCGTCAGGTATCTATTAAACAAACAGGCATCGAACCTGAAGGTCGGATCAACATGAAGTTGAGAAGAACATCTGACCTCGTCGTGAAGCATCTGTTAAACAAACACGCATCGATCCCGAAGCGCGGCTAAAGCCGAAGTTGATAAGAACATTAGATCTCGCCGTCAGGCATCTGTTAAACAAACATGCATCAAACTTGAAGGCCGGCTCAACATGAAGTTGAGAGGAACATTTGACCTTGCCGTCATGCATATGTTAAACAGACAGGCATTGAAACTGAAAGGCGGCTAAACTCGTAGTTGACCTTGGTGTCAGGCATTTGTTAAACAAACATGCATCGAACCCGAAGGCCGGCTCAACCCGAAGTTGAGAAGAACATCTGACCTTGCCGTCAGGCCTCTGTTAAACAAACATGCATCGAACCTGAAGGCCGTCTCAACCCTTAGTTGACAAGAACATCTGACCTTGCTGTTAAGCATCTGTTAAAAAAACAGGCATCAAACCCAAAGGCCGGCTCAACACGAAGTTGAGAAGAATATCTGACCTCGCCATCAGACATCTGTTAAACAAACAGGCATCAAACCCGAAGGCCGTCTCAACCCTTAGATGACAAGAACATCTCACCTCGCCGTCAAGTATCTGTTAAACAAACAGGCATCGAACCCAAAGGCCGGCCCAACATGAAGTTGAGAGGAACATCTGACCTCGCTATCAGGCATCTATTAAACAAAGAGGCATCAAACCCGAAGGCAGGCTCAACACGATGTTAAGAGGAACATTTGACCTTGCCGTCAAACATTTGTTAAACAAACAGGCATCGAACTCGAAGGGCGACTAAACCCGAAGTTGAGAAGAACATCTGACCTCGCCGTCAGGCATCTGTTAAACAAACACGCATCGAATTTGAAGGTCAGCTCAACCCGAAGTTGAGAAGAACATATGACCTCGCTGTCAGGCATAAGTTAAACAAACAGGCATCGAACCCGAAGACCGGCTCAATACGAAGTTGAGAGGAACATCTGACCTCGCTCTCAAGCATCTGTTAAAAAAACAGGCATCGATTCTGAAGGTCGGCTCAACCCGTAGTTGAGAAGAACATATGACATCACCGTAAGACATCTAATAAACAAGTAGGCATCGAACCCGAAGGCCGGCTCAACCTGAAGTTGATAAGAACATTAGACCTCGCCGTCAGGCATCTGTTAAACAAACAGGCATCGAACCCGAAGGCCGGCTCAACACGAAGTTGAGAGAAACATTTGACCTTCCCGTCATGCATCTGTTAAACAGACATGCATTGAACCCGAAGGGTGGCTCAACCCGTAGTTGAGAAGAACATCTAACCTCGGTGTCAGGCATTAGTTAAACAGACAGGCATTGAACCCGAAGGCCGACTCTACCAAAAGTTGAGAAGAACATCTGACCACGATGTCAGGAATCTGTTAACTAAACAGGCATCGAACCCGAAGGCCGTCTCAACCCTTAGTTTACAAGAACATCTCACCTCTCCGTCAAGCATCTGTTAAAAAACAGGCATCGAACCCAAAGGGTGGGTCAACATGAAGTTGAGAGGAACATCTGACCTCGCCATCAGGCATCTATTAAACAAATAGACATCAAACCCGAATGCCGGCTCAACACGAAGTTGATAGGAACGTCTGACCTCGCCGTCAAGCATTTGTTAAACAAACAGGCATCGAACCCGAAGGACGGCTCAACCCGAAGTTGAGAAGAACATCTGACCTCGCTGTCGGGCATCTGTTAAACAAACATGCATCGAATTTGAAGGTCGGCTCAACACGAAGTTGAGAAGAACATCTGACCTTGATGTCAGGCATCAGTTAAACAAACAGGCATCGAACCTGAAGGCCGGCTCAATACGAAGTTGAGAGGATTATTTGACCTCACTGTCAAGCATCTGTTAAAAAAACAAGCATCGAATCTGAAGGTCGACTCAACCCGAGGTTGAGAGGAATATTTGACCTCATCGTCAGGCATCTGTTAAACAAGTAGGCATCGAACCCGAAGGCCGGCTCAATCGGAAGTTGAGAAGAACATCTGACCTCGCCGTCAGGTATCTGTTAAACAAACAGGCATCGAACCCGAAGGTCGTCTCAACCCTTAGTTGACGAGAACATCTACCCTTGCCCTCAATCATCTGTTAAACAAACAGGCATCGAACCCAAAGGCCGGCTCAACATGAAGTTGAGAGGAACATCTGACCTCGCCATTAGGCTTCTATTAAACAAACAGGCATCGAACCCGAAGGCCGGATCAACACGAAGTTGAGAGGAACATCTGACCTCGTCGTCAAGCATTTGTTAAACAATCAGGCATCGAACCTGAAGGTCGGCTCAACCCGAAGTTGAGAAGAATATTTGACCTTGCCGTCAGGCATCTGTTAAGCAAGTCGGCATCGAACCCGAAGGCCGGCTCAACCGGAAGTTGAGAAGAACATCTGACCTCGCTGTCAGGTATCTGTTAAACAAACAGGCATCAAACCCGAAGACTGGCTCAACACGAAGTTGAGAAGAACATCTGACCTCGCCGTAGGACATCTGTTAAAGAAATAGGCATCGAACCCGAAGGGCGGCTAAACCCGAAGTTGATAAGAACATTAGACCTTACCGTCAGGCCTCTGTTAAACAAACAGGCATCTAACCCGAAGTTGAGAGGAAGATTTGACCTTCCCGTCATGCATCTTTTAAACAGACATGAACCCGAAGGGCGGCTCAACCAGTAGTTGAGAAGAACATCTGACCTCGGTGTCAGGCATCAGTTAACTAGACTGGCATTGAACTCGAAGGCAGACTCAACCCAAAGTTTTTAAGAACATCTGAACACGACGTCAGGCATCTGATAAAAAAACAGGCATCGAACCCAAAGTCCGTCTCAACCCTTAGTTGACAAGAACATATCACCTCGCCATCAAGCATCTGTTAAACAAACAGGCATCGAACCCAAAGGCTGGCTCAACATGAAGTTGAGAGGAACATTTGACCTTGCCATCAGACATCTATTAAACAAACAGCCATCAATCCTGAAGGCCGGCGCAACACGAAGTTTAGAGGAACATCTGATCTCGCCGTCAAGCATTTGTTAAACAAACCGGCATCGAACCCGAAGGTCGGTTCAACCCGAAGTTGAGAAGAACATCTGAAATTGCTGTCAGGCATCAGTTAAACAAACACGCATAAAATTTGAAGGTCGGCTCAACCCGAAGTTGAGAAGAACATCTGACCTCGCTGCCAGGCATCAGTTAAACAAATAGGCATCGAACCCGATGGCCGACTCAATACGAAGTTGACAGGAACATCTGACCTCGCTGTCAAGCATATGTTAAAAAAACAGGCATCAAATCTGAAGGTCGGGTCAACCCGAAGTTGAGAAGAACATCTGACCTCGCTGTCAGGCATCTATTAAACATGTATGCATCGAACCCGAAGGCCGACTCAACCAGAAGTTGAGAAGAACATCTGACCTCGCCGTCAGGTATCTGTTAAACAAACAGGCATCGAACCCGAAGACCGACTCAACACGAAGTTTAGAAAAACATCTGACCTTACCGTCAGGCATCTGTTAAAAAAACATGCATCAGACCCGAAGGCCGTCTCAACCCTTAGTTGACAAGAACATCTGACCTTACCGTCAAGCATCTGTCAAACAAACTGGCATCTAACCCAAAGGTCGGCTCAACTTAAAGTTTTGAGGAACATATGACCTCGCCATCAGGCATCTGTTAAACAAACAGGTATCAAACCCGAAGGTCGGCTCAACACGAAGTTGAGAGGAACATCAGACCTCGTCGCCAAGAATTTGTTAAACAAACAGGCATCGAACCCAAAGGGCGGCCCAACCCGAAGTTGAGAATAACATCTGACCTCGCCGTCAGGCATCTGTTAAAAAACATGCATCAAATTTAAAGGTCAGCTCAACCCGAAGTTGAGAAGAACATCTGACCTCGCTGTCAGGCATCTGTTAAACAAACAGGCATCGAACCCGAAGGCCGGCTCAATACGTAGTGGACAGTAAATCTGACCTTGCTGTCAAGCCTCTGTTAAAAAAACAGGAATTGAATCTGAAGGTCGACTCAACCCAAAGTTGAGAAGAACATCTGACCTCACCTTCAGGCATCTGTTAAAAAAACAGGCATCGAATCTGAAGGTCCGCTTAACCCAAAGTTGAGAAGAATAATTGACCTCGCCGTCAGGTATCTGTTAAACAAACAGGCATCGAACCCGAAGACCGGCTCAACACGAAGTTCAGAAGAACAACTGACCTCGCCGTGAGGCATCTGTTAAACAAACAGGCATCGAACCCGAAGGGCGGCTAAACCCGAAGTTGATGATAACATTAGACCTTGCCGTCATGCATCTGTTAAACAGACAGGCATTGAACCCGAAGGGCGGCTCAACCCGTAGTTGAGAAGAACATCTGACCTCGCTGTCAGGCATCTGTTAAACAAACACATATCGAATTTGAAGGTCGGCTCAACCCGAAGTTCAGAAGAACATCTGACCTCGCTGTCAGGCATCAGTTAAACAAACAGGCATCGAACTCGATGGCCGGCTCAATACGAAGTTGAGAGGAACATCTAACATCGCTGTAAAGCATCTGTTAAACAAATAGGCATCGAATCCAAAGGCCGGATCAACTTGAAGTTGAGAGGAACATCTGACCTCACTGTCACGCATCTGTTAAACAAACACGCATCGAACCCGAAGTCTGGCTCAACACAAAGTTGAGAGGAACATCTGACCTCGCCGTCAATCATTTGTTAAACAAACAGGCATCGAATCCGAAGGGCGGATCAACCCGAAGTTGAGAAGAACATCTGACCTCGCCGTCAGGTATCTGTTAAACAAACAGGCATCGAACCCGAAGGGCGGCTAAACCCGAAGTTGATAAGAACATTAGACCTTGTCGTCAAGTACCTGTTAAACAAACAGGCATCGAACCCGAAGGCCGGCTCAACACAAAGTTGAAAGAAACATTTGACCTTCTCGTCATGCATCTGTTAAACAGACAGGCATTGAACCCGAAGGGCGCTCAACCCGTAGTTGAGAAGAACATCTAACCTCGGTGTCAGGCATTAGTTAAACAGACAGGCATTGAACCCGAAGGCCGGCTCAACCAAAAGTTGAGAAGAACATCTGAACACGTTCTCAGGCATATGTTAGACAAACCTGCATCGAACCCGAAGGCCGGCTCAACCCTTAGTTGACAAGGACATCTCACCTCGCCGTCAAGCATCTGTTAAAAAAACAGGCATCGAACCCAAAGGCCGACTCAACATGAAGTTGAGAGGAACATCTGACCTCGCTATCAGGCATCTATTAAACAAATAGGCATTAAACCCGAATGCCGGCTCAACACGAAGTTGATAGGAACATCTGACCTCGCCGTCAAGCATTTGTTAAAAAAATAGGCATCGAACCCGAAGGACGGCTCAACCCAAAGTTGAGAAGAACATCTGACCTCGCCGTCAGGCATCTGTTAAACAAACATGCATCGAATTTGAAGGTCGGCTCAACATGAATTTGAGAAGAACATCTGACCTTGATGTCAGGCATCAATTAAACAAACAGGCATCGAACCTGAAGGCCGGCTCAATACGAAGTTGAGAGGATTATCTGACCTCACTGTCAAGTATCTGTTAAAAAAACAAGCATCGAATCTGAAGGTCGGCTCAACCCGAGGTTGAGAGGAATATTTGACCTCATCGTCAGGCATCTGTTAAACAAGTAGGCATCGAACCCGAAGGCCGGCTCAACCGGATGTTGAGAAGAACATCTGACCTCGCCGTCAGGTATCTGTTAAACAAACAGGCATCGAACCCGAAGGTCGTCTCAACCCTTAGTTGACGAGAACATCTAACCTTGCCGTCAATCATCTGTTAAACAAACAGGCATCGAACCCAAAGGCCGGCTCAACATGAAGTTGAGAGGAACATCTGACCTCGCCATTAGGCATCTATTAAACAAACAGGTATCAAACCCGAAGGCCGGATCAACACGAAGTTGAGAGGAACATCTGACCTCGCCGTCAAGCATTTGTTAAACAAACAGGCATCGAACCTGAAGATCGGCTCAACCCGAAGTTGAGAAGAATATTTGACCTCGCCGTCAGGCATCTGTTAAACAAGTAGGCATCGAACCCGAAGGCCGGCTCAACCGCAAGTTGAGAAGAACATATGACCTCGCTGTCAGGTATCTGTTAAACAAACAGGCATCGAACCCGAAGACTGGCTCAACACGAAGTTGAGAAGAACATCTGACCTCGCCGTAAGACATCTGTTAAACAAATAGGCATCGAACCCGAAGGGCGGCTAAACCCGAAGTTGATAAGAACATTAGACCTCGCCGTCAGGCATCTGTTAAACAAACAGGCATCTAACCCGAAGGCTGGCTCAACACGAAGTTGAGAGGAACATTTGACCTTCCCGTCATGCATCTTTTAAACATACATGAACCCGAAGGGCGGCTCAACCAAGAGTTGAGAAGAACATCTGACCTCGGTGTCAGGCATCAGTTAAACAGACAGGCATTGATCCCAAAGGCCGGCTCAACCCGAAGTTTTTAAGAACATCTGACCATGCCGTCAGGCATCTGATAATCAAACAGGCATCGAACCCGAATGCCGTCTCAACCCTTAGTTGACAAGAACATCTCACCTCGCCATCAAGCATCTGTTAAACAAACAGGCATCAAACCCAAAGGCCGGCTCAACTTGAAGTTGAGAGGAACATCTGATCTCGCCATCAGACATCTATTAAACAAACAGGCATCAAACCTGAAGGCCGGATTAACACGAAGTTTAGAGGAACATCTGACCTCGCCGTCAACCATTTGTTAAACAAACAGGCATCGAACCCGAAGGGCGGCTCAACCTGAAGTTGAGAAGAACATCTGACCTCGTCGTCAGGCATCTGTTAAACCAACACGCATCGAATTTGAAGGTCGGCTCAACCCGAAGTTGAGACGAACATCTGACCTAGCTGTCAGGCATCAGTTAAACAAACAGGCATCGAACTCGATGGCCGGCTCAATACGAAGTTGAGAGGAACATCTGACCTCGTTGTAAAGCATCTGTTAAACAAATAGGCATCGAATCTGAAGGCCGGCTCAACCGGAAGTTGGGAAGAACATCTGACCTCGTCGTCAGGCACCTGTTAAACAAAAAGGCATCGAACTCGTCAAGCATCTGTTAAACAAATAGGCATTGAACCCAAAGGCCGGCTCAACATGAAGTTGAGAGGAACATCTGACCTTGCCATTAGGCATCTATTAAACAAACAGGCATCAAACCCGAAGGCCGTCTCAACATGATGTTGAGAGGAACATCTGACCTCGCCGTCAAGCATTTGTTAAACAAACAGGCGTCGAACCTGAAGGGCGGCTCAACCCGAAGATCAGAAGAACATCTGACCTCGCCGTCAGGCATCTGTTAAACAAACACGCATCGAATTTGAAGGTCGGCTCAACCCGCAGTTGAGAACAATATATGACCTCGCTGTCAGGCATCAGTTCAGCAAACAGGCATCAAACCCGAAAGCCGGCTCAATACGAAGTTGAGAGGAACATCTGCACTCGCTGTCAAGCATCTGTTAAGAAAACATGCATCGAATCTGAAGGTCGGCTAAACCCGAAGTTGAGAAGAACATATGACCTCGCCGTCAGGCATCGAACCCGAAGGCCGGGTCAACCCGAAGTTGAGAATAACATATGACCTCGCCATCAGGTATCTGTAAACAAATAGGCATCGAACCCAAAGACCAGCTCAACACGAAGTTGAGAAGAACATCTGACCTCGCCGTAAGGCATCTGTTAAACATACAGGCATCGTACTCGAAGGGCGGCTAAACCCGAAGTTGATAAGAACATTAGACCTCGCCATCAGGCATCTGTTAAACAAACATGCATCAAACCCGAAGGCCGGCTCAACACGAAGTTGAGAGGAACATTTGAGCTTGTCGTCATGCATCTGTTAAACAGACAGGCTTTGAACTCGAAGGGAGGCTCAACCCGTAGTTGAGAAGAACATCTGACCTCGGTGTCAGACATCAGTTAAACAGACAAGCATCGAACCCGAAGGCCGGCTCTACCCGAAGTTGAGAAGAACATCTGACCTTGCTGTCAGACATCTGTTAAACAAACAAGCATCGAACCCGAAGGCTGTCTCAACCCTTAGTTGACAAGAACATCTGACCTTGCCGTCAGGCATCTGTTAAATAAACAGGCATCGAACCCGAAGGGCGACTCAACCCGAAGTTAAGAGGAACATTTGACCTTGCCGTCAGACATCTGTTAAACAAACAGGAATCGAACCCGATGGCTGGCTCAACACAAAGTTGAGAGGAACATTTGACTTCGCCGTCAAGCATCTGTTAAAGAAACACACATCGAATTCGAAGGCCAGCTCAACCCAAAGTTGAGAAGACTATATGACCACGCCGTCAGGCATTTGTTGAACAAACAGGCATCGAACCTAAAGGCCGGCTCAACCTGAATTTAAGAAGAACATCTTACGTCGCCGCCAGGTATCTGTTAAAAAAATAGGCATTGAACCCTAAGGCCGGCTCAGTACGAAGTTGAGAAGTACATCTGACCTCGCCGTCAGGCATCTGTTAAACAAACAGGCATCGAACCCGGAGGTCGGCTCAACACGAAGTTTAGAAAAACATCTGACCTCGCCATCAGGCATCTGTTAAATAAACAGGCATCGACCCCGAAGGTCGGATCAACACGAAGTTGAGAGGAACATCTGACCTTGCTGTCAAGCACCTGTTAAACAAACAGGCATCGAACCCGAATGTCGGCTCAACACAAAGTTGAGAAGAAAATCTGACCTCGCCGTTAGGCATCTGTTAAACAAACAGGCATCGAACATGAAGGTCGGCTCAACCGGAAGTTGAGAAGAACATCTGACCTCGCCGTCAGGTATCTATTAAACAAACAGGCATCGAACCTGAAGGTCGGATCAACATGAAGTTGAGAAGAACATCTGACCTCGTCGTGAAGCATCTGTTAAACAAACACGCATCGATCCCGAAGCGCGGCTAAAGCCGAAGTTGATAAGAACATTAGATCTCGCCGTCAGGCATCTGTTAAACAAACATGCATCAAACTTGAAGGCCGGCTCAACATGAAGTTGAGAGGAACATTTGACCTTGCCGTCATGCATATGTTAAACAGACAGGCATTGAAACTGAAAGGCGGCTAAACTCGTAGTTGACCTTGGTGTCAGGCATTTGTTAAACAAACATGCATCGAACCCGAAGGCCGGCTCAACCCGAAGTTGAGAAGAACATCTGACCTTGCCGTCAGGCCTCTGTTAAACAAACATGCATCGAACCTGAAGGCCGTCTCAACCCTTATTTGACAAGAACATCTGACCTTGCTGTTAAGCATCTGTTAAAAAAACAGGCATCAAACCCAAAGGCCGGCTCAACACGAAGTTGAGAAGAATATCTGACCTCGCCATCAGACATCTGTTAAACAAACAGGCATCGAACCCGAAGGCCGTCTCAACCCTTAGTTGACAAGAACATCTCACCTCGCCGTCAAGTATCTGTTAAACAAACAGGCATCGAACCCAAAGGCCGGCCCAACATGAAGTTGAGAGGAACATCTGACCTCGCTATCAGGCATCTATTAAACAAAGAGGCATCAAACCCGAAGGCAGGATCAACACGATGTTAAGAGGAACATTTGACCTCGCCGTCAAACATTTGTTAAACAAACAGGCATCGAACTCGAAGGGCGACTAAACCCGAAGTTGAGAAGAACATCTGACCTCGCCGTCAGGCATCTGTTAAACAAACACGCATCGAATTTGAAGGTCAGCTCAACCCGAAGTTGAGAAGAACATATGACCTCGCTGTCAGGCATAAGTTAAACAAACAGGCATCGAACCCGAAGACCGGCTCAATACGAAGTTGAGAGGAACATCTGACCTCGCTCTCAAGCATCTGTTAAAAAAACAGGCATCGAATCTGAAGGTCGGCTCAACCCGTAGTTGAGAAGAACATATGACATCACCGTAAGACATCTAATAAACAAGTAGGCATCGAACCCGAAGGCCGACTCAACCTGAAGTTGAGAAAAACATCGGACCACGCTGTCAGGCATCTGTTAAACAAACTGGCATCGAACCCGAAGTGCGGCTAAACCCGAAGTTGATAAGAACATTAGACCTCGCCGTCAGGCATCTGTTAAACAAACAGGCATCAAACCCGAAGGCCGGCTCAACACGAAGTTGAGAGAAACATTTGACCTTCCCGTCATGCATCTGTTAAACAGACATGCATTGAACCCGAAGGGTGGCTCAACCCGTAGTTGAGAAGAACATCTAACCTCGGTGTCAGGCATTAGTTAAACAGACAGGCATTGAACCCGAAGGCCGACTCTACCAAAAGTTGAGAAGAACATCTGACCACGATGTCAGGAATCTGTTAACTAAACAGGCATCGAACCCGAAGGTCGTCTCAACCCTTAGTTGACAAGAACATCTCACCTCTTCGTCAAGCATCTGTTAAAAAACAGGCATCGAACCCAAAGGGTGGGTCAACATGAAGTTGAGAGGAACATCTGACCTCGCCATCAGGCATCTATTAAACAAATAGACATCAAACCCGAATGCCGGCTCAACACGAAGTTGATAGGAACGTCTGACCTCGCCGTCAAGCATTTGTTAAACAAACAGGCATCGAACCCGAAGGACGGCTCAACCCGAAGTTGAGAAGAACATCTGACCTCGCTGTCGGGCATCTGTTAAACAAACATGCATCGAATTTGAAGGTCGGCTCAACACGAAGTTTAGAAGAACATCTGACCTTGATGTCAGGCATCAGTTAAACAAACAGGCATCGAACCTGAAGGCCGGCTCAATACGAAGTTGAGAGGATTATTTGACCTCACTGTCAAGCATCTGTTAAAAAAACAAGCATCGAATCTGAAGGTCGACTCAACCCGAGGTTGAGAGGAATATTTGACCTCATCGTCAGGCATCTGTTAAACAAGTAGGCATCGAACCCGAAGGCCGGCTCAATCGTAAGTTGAGAAGAACATCTGACCTCGCAGTCATGTATCTGTTAAACAAACAGGCATCGAACCCGAAGGTCGTCTCAACCCTTAGTTGACGAGAACATCTAACCTTGCCCTCAATCATCTGTTAAACAAACAGGCATCGAACCCAAAGGCCGGCTCAACATGAAGTTGAGAGGAACATCTGACCTCGCCATTAGGCTTCTATTAAACAAACAGGCATCAAACCCGAAGGCCGGATCAACACGAAGTAGAGAGGAACATCTGACCTCGCCGTCAAGCATTTGTTAAACAAACAGGCATCGAACCTGAAGGTCGGCTCAACCCGAAGTTGAGAAGAATATTTGACCTTGCCGTCAGGCATCTGTTAAGCAAGTCGGCATCGAACCCGAAGGCCGGCTCAACCGGAAGTTGAGAAGAACATCTGACCTCGCTGTCAGGTATCTGTTAAACAAACAGGCATCAAACCCGAAGACTGGCTCAACACGAAGTTGAGAAGAACATCTGACCTCGCCGTAAGACATCTGTTGAGAAGAACATTAGACGTCGCCGTCAGGCCTCTGTTAAACAAACAGGCATCTAACCCAAAGTTGAGAGGAACATTTGACCTTCCCGTCATGCATCTTTTAAACAGACATGAACCCGAAGGGCGGCTCAACCAGTAGTTGAGAAGAACATCTGACCTCGGTGTCAGGCATCAGTTAACTAGACTGGCATTGAACTCGAAGGCCGGCTCAACCCGAAGTTTTTAAGAACATCTGAACACGACGTCAGGCATCTGATAAAAAAACAGGCATCGAACCCAAAGTTCGTCTCAACCCTTAGTTGACAAGAACATATCACCTCGCCATCAAGCATCTGTTAAACAAACAGGCATCGAACCCAAAGGTTGGCTCAACATGAAGTTGAGAGGAACATTTGACCTTGCCATCAGACATCTATTAAACAAACAGGCATCAATCCTGAAGGCCGGCGCAACACGAAGTTTAGAGGAACATCTGATCTCGCCGTCAAGCATTTGTTAAACAAACAGGCATTGAACCCGAAGGTCGGTTCAACCCGAAGTTGAGAAGAACATCTGAAATTGCTGTCAGGCATCTGTTAAACAAACACGCATCAAATTTGAAGGTCGGCTCAACCCGAAGTTGAGAAGAACATCTGACCTCGCTGTCAGGCATCAGTTAAACAAATAGGCATCGAACCCGATGGCCGGCTCAATACGAAGTTGACAGGAACATCTGACCTCGCTGTCAAGCATATGTTAAAAAAACAGGCATCAAATCTGAAGGTCGGGTCAACCCGAAGTTGAGAAGAACATCTGACCTCGCTGTCAGGCATCTATTAAACATGTAGGCATCGAACCCGAAGGCCGACTCAACCAGAAGTTGAGAAGAACATCTGACCTCGCCGTCAGGTATCTGTTAAACAAACAGGCATCGAACCCGAAGACCGACTCAACACGAAGTTTAGAAAAACATCTGACCTTATCGTCAGGCATCTGTTAAAAAAACATGCATCAAACCCGAAGGCCGTCTCAACCCTTAGTTGACAAGAACATCTGACCTTACTGTCAAGCATCTGCCAAACAAACTGGCATCTAACCCAAAGGTCGGCTCAAGTTAAAGTTTTGAGGAACATATGACCTCGCCATCAGGCACCTGTTAAACAAACAGGTATCAAACCCGAAGGTCGGCTCAACATGAAGTTGAGAGGAACATCAGACCTCGTCGCCAAGAATTTGTTAAACAAACAGGCATCGAACCCAAAGGGCGGCTCAACCCAAAGTTGAGAATAACATCTGACCTCGCCGTCAGGCATCTGTTAAAAAACATGCATCGAATTTAAAGGTCAGCTCAACCCGAAGTTGAGAAGAACATCTGACCTCGCTGTCAGGCATCAGTTAAACAAACAGGCATCGAACCCGAAGGCAGGCTCAATACGTAGTGGACAGTAAATCTGACCTTGCTGTCAAGCCTCTGTTAAAAAAACAGGAATCGAATCTGAAGGTCGACTCAACCCAAAGTTGAGAAGAACATCTGACCTCACCTTCAGGCATCTGTTAAAAAAACAGGCATCGAATCTGAAGGTCCGCTTAACCCAAAGTTGAGAAGAATATCTGACCTCGCCGTCAGGTATCTGTTAAACAAACAGGCATCGAACCCGAAGACCGGCTCAACACGAAGTTCAGAAGAACAACTGACCTCGCCGTGAGGCATCTGTTAAACAAACAGGCATCGAACCCGAAGGGCAGCTAAACCCGAAGTTGATGATAACATTATACCTTGCCGTCATGCATCTGTTAAACAGACAGGCATTGAACCCGAAGGGCGGCTCAACCCGTAGTTGAGAAGAACATCTGACCTCGGTGTCAGGCATTTGTTAAACAGACAGGTACGAACCCGAAGGCCGACTCAACCCGAAGTTGAGAAGAACATCTGACCACGCCATCAGGCATCTGTTAAACAAACAGGCATCAAACCCGAAGGTCGTCTCAACCCTTAGTTGACTAGAACATCTCACCTCGCCGTCAAGCATCTGTTAAACAAACAGGCATCGAACCCAAAGGCCGACTCAACTTAAAGCTGAGAGGAACATCTGACCTCGCCATCAGTCATCTATTAAACAAACAGGCATCATACTCGAAGGCCGGCTTAACACGAAGTTGGGAGGAACATCTGACCTCGCCGTTAAGTATTTGTTAAAGAGCCAGGCATCGAACCCGAAGGGCGGCTCAACCCAAAGTTCAGAAGAACATCTGACCTCGCTGTCAGACATCTGTTAAACAAACACGCATCGAATTTGAAGGTCGGCTCAACCCAAAGTTGAGAAGAACATCTAACCTCGCTGTTAGGCATCATTTAAACAAACAGGGATCGAACCCGAAGGCCGGCTCAATAAGAAGTTGAGAGGAACATCTGAACTCGGTGTCAGGCATCAATTAACTAGACAGGCATTGAACCCGAAGGACGGCTCAACCCGAAGTTGAGAAGAACATCTGACGACACCGTCAGGCATCTGTTAAACAAACAGGCATCGAACCCGAAGGCCGTCTCTCACCTCACCGTCAAGCATCTGTTAAACAAATAGGCATCGAACCCGAAGGCCGGCTCAATATGAAGTTGGGAGGATAATCTGACCTCGCATCAGGCATCTATTAAACAAACAGGCATCAAACCTGAAGGTCGGCTCGACATGAATTTGAAAGGAACATCTGACCTCGCCGTCAAGCATTTGATAAACTTATAGGCATCGAACCCGAAGTTGAGAAGAACATCTGACCTTGCCGTCAGGCATCTGTTAAACAAACACGCATCGAATTTGAAGGTCGGCTCAACCCAAAGTTGAGAATAACATCTGACCTCGCTGTCAGGCATCAGTTAAATAAACAGGCATCGAACCCGAAGGCCGGCTCAATACGAAGTTGAGAGGAACATCTGACCTCGCTGTCAGGCATCTATTAAGCAAGTAGGCATCGAACCGAAGGCCGGCTAAACCGCAAGTTGAGAAAAACATCTGACCTTGACGTCAGGTATCTGTTAAACAAACAAGCATCGAACCCGAAGACCGGCTCAACACGAAGTTGAGAAAAACATCTGACCTCGCCATAAGGCATCTGTTAAACAAACAGGCATCGAACCCGAAGGGCGGCTAAACCCGAAGTTGATAAGAACATTAGACCTCGCCCTCAGGAATCTGTTAAACAAACCGGCATCGAACCCGAAGGTCGGCTCAACACAAAGTTGAGAGGAACATTTGACCTTGCCGTCATGCATCTGTTAAACAGACAGGGATTGAACCCGAATTGCGGCTCAACCAGTAGTTGAGAAAAACATCTGACATCGGTGTCAGGCATTTGTTAAACAAACAGGCATCGAACCCGAAGGCCGGCTCAACCCGAAGTTGTGAAGAACATCTGACCTCGCTGTCAGGCATCTGTTAAACAAACAGGCATCGAACCCGAAGGCCGTCTCAACCCTTAGTTGACAAGAACATCTGACCTTGCCGTCAAGAATCTGTAAAACAAACACGCATCGAACCCAAAGGCCGGCTCAACTTGAAGTTGAGAGGAACATCTGACCTCGCCATAAGGCATCTGTTAAACAAACAGGTATCAAACCCGAAGGCTGGCTCAACACGAAGTTCAGAGGAACATCTGACCTCGACGTCAAGCATTTGTTAAACAAACTGGCATCGAACCCGAAGGGCGGCTCAACCCGAAGTTGAGAAGAACATCTGACCTCGCTGTCAAGCATCTGTCAAACAAACACGCATCAAATTTGAATGTCGACTAAATCCGAACTTGAGAAGAACATCTGACCTCGCCGTCAGGTATCTGTTAAAAAAACATGCATCGACTTTGAAGTCCGACTCAACCCGAAGTTGAGAAGAACATCTGACCTCGCTGTCAGGCATCAGTTAAACAAAAGGCATCGATCCCGAAGGTCGGCTCAATACGAAGTTGAGAGGAACATCTGAGCTTTCTGTCAAGCGTCTGTTAAAAAACCAGGCATCGAATTTAAAGGTCGGCTCAACCCGAAGTTAAGAAGAACATTAGAACTCGTCGTCAGGCATCTGTTAAACTTGTAGGCATCGAACTCGATGGCTGGCTCAATCGGAAGTTGAGAAGAACATCTGACGTCGCCGTCAGGTATCTGTCAAACATACAGGCATCGAACCCGAAGACTGGCTCAACACAAAGTTGAGAAGAACATCTGACCTCGCCGTGAGGCATCCGTTAAACCAACAGGCATCGAACCCGAAGGGCGGCTAAACCCAAAGTTGATAAGAACATTAGACCTCTCCTTTAGGCATCTGTTAAACACACAGGCATCGAACCCAAAGGCCGGCTCAACACGAAGTTGAGAGGAACATTTGACATTACCGTCATGCATCTGTTAAACAGACAGGCATTGAACCTGAAGGGCGAATCAACCTGTAGTTAAGAAGAACATCTGACCTCGGTGTCAGGCATATATTAAACAAACAGGCATCGAACCCGAAGGCCGGCTCAACCCTAAGTTGAGAAGAACATCTGACCTCGCCGTCAGGTATCTGTCAAACAAATAAGCATCGAACCCGAAGACAGGCTCAACACAAAGTTGAGAAGAAAATCTGACCTCGCCGTGAGGCATCCGTTAAACAAACAGGCATCGAACCCGAAGGGCGGCTAAACCCGAGGTTGATAAGAACGTTAGACCTCTCCTTCAAGCATCTGTTAAACAAACAGGCATCAAACCCGAAGGTTGACTCAACACGAAGTTGAGAGGAACATTTGACCCCGCTGTCAGGAATCTGTTAAACATGTAGGCATCAAACTCGAAGGCCGGCTCAACCGGAAGTTGAGAAGAACATCTAAACTCTCCGTCAGGTGTCTGTCAAACAAATAGGCATTGAACCCGAAGACCGGTTCAACACAAAGTTGAGAAAACATCTGACCTTGCCGTGAGGCATCCGTTAAACAAACAGGCATCGAACCCAAAGGGCGGCTAAACCCGAAGTTTGATAAGAATATTAGACCTCTCGTTCAGGCATCTGTTACACAAACAGGCATCGAACCCGAAGGCCGGCTCAACACGAAGTTAAAAGGAACATTTGACCTTGCAGTCATGCATCTGTTAAACAGACAGGCATTGAACCCGAAGGGCGGATCAACCCGTAGTTAAGAAGAACATCTGACCTCGGTGTCAGGCATATGTTAAACAAACAGGCATCGAATTTGAAGTCCAACTCAACTCGAAGTTGAGAAGAACATCTGACCTCACTGTCAGGCATCAATTAAACAAACCGGCATCAAACCCGAAGGCCGGCTCAATACGAAGTTGAGAGGAACATCTGAGCTTGCTGTCAAGCATCTGTTAAAAAAAGAGGCATCGAATCTAAAGGTCGGCTCAACTCGAAGTTGAGAAGAACATTTGACCTCGCCGTCAGGCATTTGTTAAACATGTAGGCATCGAACTCGAAGGCCGACTCAACCGGAAGTTGAAAAGAACGGCTGACCTCGCCGTCAGGTATCTGTCAAACAAACAAGCATCAAACACGAAGACCGGCTCAACACAAGGTTGAGAAGAACATCTGACCTCGCCGTGAGGCATCCGTTAAACAAACAGGCATCGAACTCGAAGGGCGGCTAAACCCGAAGTTGATAAGAACATTAGACCTTTCCTTCAGGCATCTGTTAAAGAAATAGGCATCGAACCCGAAGGCCGACTCAATACGAAGTTGAGAGGAACATTTGACCTTGTCGTCATGCATCTGTTAAGCAGACAGGCATTGAACCCGAGCGGCGGATCAACCCGTAGTTGAGAAGAACATCTGACCTCGGTGTCAGGCATATGTTAAACAAACAGGCATCGAACCCGAAGGCTGGCTCAACCCGAAGTTGAGAAGATCATCTAACCTCATCGTCAGGTATCTTTCAAACAAACAGGCATCGGACCCGAAGACCGGCTCAAAACAAAGTTGAGAAGAACATCTGACCTCGCCGTAAGGCATCCGTTAAACAAACAGGCATCGAACCCGAAGAGCGGCTAAACCCTAAGTTGATAAGAAAATTAGACCTCTGCTTCAGGCATCTGTTACACAAACAGGCATCGAACCCGAAGGCCGGCTCAACACGAAGTTGAGAGAAACATTTAACCTTGCCGTCATGCATATGTTAAACAGACAGGCATTGAACCCGAACCACGGATCAACCCATAGTTGAGAAGAACATCTGACCTCGGTGTCAGACATATATTAAACAAACAGGCATCAAATTTGAAGTCCGACTCAACCCGAAGTTGAGAAGAACATCTGACCTCGCTGTCAGGCATCAGTTAAACAAACAGGCATCGAACCCGAAGGCCGGCTCAACCCGAAGTTGAGAGGAACATCTGAGCTCGCTGTCAAGCATCTGTTAAAAAAACAGGCATCGAATCTAAAGGTCAGCTCAACCCGAAGTTGAGAAGGACATTTGACCTCGCCGTCAGGCATCTGTTAAACTTGTAGGCATCGAACTCGAAGGCCGGCTCAACCGGAAGTTGAGAAGAACATCTGACCTTGCCGTCAGGTATCTGTCTAACAAACAGGCATCGAACCTGAAGACCGGCTCAAAAGAAAGTTGAGAA
The DNA here is from genome assembly GCA_963859935.3 of Lathyrus sativus. Lineage (NCBI taxonomy): Eukaryota > Viridiplantae > Streptophyta > Magnoliopsida > Fabales > Fabaceae > Lathyrus > Lathyrus sativus. The sequence continues at coordinate 80,109 of CAWUDS030000631.1, read as the reverse complement.
GAACATCTGACCTCACTGTTAGGCATCCGTTAAACAAACTGGCATCGAACCCGAAGGGCGGCTAAATTCGAAGTTTGATAAGAACATTAGACCTCTCCTTCAGGCATCTGTTAAACAAACACACATCAAACCCGAAGGCCTGCTCAACACGAAGTTGAGAGGAACATTTGACATTGCCGTCATACATCTTTTAAACTGACAGGCATTGAACCCAAACGGCGGATCAACCCATAGTTGAGAAGAACATCTGACCTCGGTGTCAGGCATATGTTAAACAAACAGGCATCGAATTTGAAGTCCGACTCAACGCGTAGTTGAGAAGAACATCTGACATCGCTGTCAGGCATCAGTTAAACAAACAGGCATCGAACCCGAAGGCCGGCTCAATACGAAGTTGAGAGGAATATCTGAGCTCGCTGTCAAGCATCTGTTAAAAAAAACAGGCATCGAATCTAAAGGTCGGCTAAACGAGAAGTTGAGAAGAACATTTGACCTCACCGTCAGGCATCTCTTAAACATGTAGGCATCGAACTCGAAGGCCGAATCAACCAAAAGTTGAGAAGAACATCTGACCTCGCCGTCAGGTATCTGTCAAACAAACAGGCATCGAACCCGAAGACCGGCTCAACACAAAATTGAGAAGAACATCTGACCTCGCTGTGAGGCATCCGTTAAACAAACAATCATCGAACCCGAAGGGCGGCTAAACCCGAATTTGATAAGAACGTTAGACCGCTCCTTCAGGCATCTGTTAAACAAACAGGCATCGAACCCGAATGCCGGCTCAACACGAAGTCGAGAGGAACATTTGAACTTGCCGTCATGCATCTGTTAAACAGACAGGCATTGAACCAGAAGGGCGGATCAACCCATAGTTGAGAAGAACATCTGACCTCGATTTCAGGCATAGGTTAAAAAAAAGGCATCGAACCCGTAGGCCGGCTCAACCCGATGTTGAGAAGAACATCTGACCTCGCCGTCAGGTATCTGTCAAACAAACAGGCATCGAACCTTAAGACCGGCTCAACACAAAGTTGAGAAGAACATCTGACCTCGTCGTGATGCATCCGTTAAACAAACAGGCATCGAACCTGAAGGGCGGCTAAACCCGAAGTTGATAAGAACATTAGACCTCTGCTTCAGGCATCTGTTAAACAAACAGGCATCGAACCCGAAGGCTGGCTCAACACGAAGTTGAGAGGAAGATTTGACCTTGCCGTCATGCATCTGTTAAACAGACAGGCATTGAACCTGAAAGGCGGATCAACCCATAGTTGATAAGAACATCTGACCTCGGTGTCAGGCATATGTTAAACAAACAGGCATCGAACCCGAAGGCCGACTCAACTTGAAGTTTAGAAGAACATCTAATCTTGCCGTCAGGCATCTGTTAAACAAACAGGCATCAAACTCGAAGGTCGTTTAAACCCTTAGTTGACAAGAACATCTGACCTCGCTGTCAAGCAACTATTAAACAAACAGGCATCGAACCCAAAAGCCGGCTCAACTTGAAGTTGAGAGGAACATCCGACCTTGCCATCAGGCATCTGTTAAACAAACAGACATCAAACATGAAGGCCGGCTCAACACGAAGTTGAGAGGAACATCTGACCTCGCCGTCAAGCATTTGTTAAACAAACAGGAATCGAACCCGAAGGCCGACTCAACCGAAAGTTGAGAAGAACATCTGACCTTACCGTCAGGTATCTGTCAAACAAACAGGCATCGAACCCTAAGACCGGCTCAACACAAAGTTGACACGAACATCAGACCTCGCCGTGAGGCATCCGTTAAACAAACAGGCATCGAACCCAGAGGGCGGCTAAACCCGAAGTTTGATAAGAATATTAGACCTCTCGTTCAGGCATCTGTTACACAAACAGGCATCGAACCCGAAGGCCGGCTCAACACGTAGTTAAAAGGAACATTTGACCTTGCAGTCATGCATCTGTTAAACAGACAGGCATTGAACCAGAAGGGCGGATCAACCCGTAGTTGAGAAGAACATCTGCCTCGGTGTCAGGCATATGTTAAACCAACAGGCATCGAACCTAAAGGCCGGCTCAACCCGAAGTTGAGAAAAACATCTGACCTCGCCGTTAGGTATCTATCAAACAAACAGGCATTGAACCCGAAGACTGACTCAATATAAAATTGAGAAGAACATCTGACCTCGCCGTGAGGCATCTGTTAAACAAACAGGCATCGAACCCGAAGGGCAGCTAAACCGAAAGTTGATAAGAACGTTAGACCTCTCTTTCACGCATCTGTTAAACAAACAGGCATCGAACCTGAAGGCCGGCTCAACACGAAGTTGAGAGGAACATTTGACCTTGTCGTGATGCATCTGTTAAACAGACATGCATTGAACCCGAAGGGCGGATCAACCCGTAGTTGAGAAGAACATCTGACCTCGATTTCAGGCATAGGTTAAAAAAAAAGGCATCGAACCCGTAGGCCGGCTCAACCCGAAGTTGAGAAGAACATCTGACCTCGCCGTCAGGTATCTGTCAAACAAACAGGCATCGAACCTTAAGGCCGGCTCAACACAAAGTTGAGAAGAACATCTGACCTTGTCGTGATGCATCCGTTAAACAAATAGGCATCGAACCTGAAGGGCGGATAAACCCGAAGTTGATAAGAACATTAGACCTCTGCTTCAGGCATCTGTTAAACAAACAGGCATCGAACCCGAAGGCTGGCTCAACACGAAGTTGAGAGGAAGATTTGACCTTGGCGTCATGCATCTGTTAAACAGACAGGCATTGAACCTGAAAGGCGGATCAACCCATAGTTGAGAAGAACATCTGACCTCGGTGTCAGGCATATGTTAAACAAACAGGCATCGAACCCGAAGGCCGACTCAACTTGAAGTTTAGAAGAACATCTGACCTTGCCGTCAGGCATCTGTTAAACAAACAGGCATCAAACTCGAAGGTCGTTTAAACCCTTAGTTGACAAGAACATCTGACCTCGCTGTCAAGCAACTATTAAACAAACAGGCATCGAACCCAAAAGCCGGCTCAACTTGAAGTTGAGAGGAACATTCGACCTTGCCATCAGGCATCTGTTAAACAAACAGACATCAAACATGAAGGCCGGCTCAACACGAAGTTGAGAGGAACATCTGACCTCGCCGTCAAGCATTTGTTAAACAAACAGGCATGGAACCCGAAGGCCGACTCAACCGAAAGTTGAGAAGAACATCTGACCTTACCGTCAGGTATCTGTCAAACAAACAGGCATCAAACCCTAAGACCGGCTCAACACAAAGTTGACAAGAACATCAGACCTCGCCATGAGGCATCCGTTAAACAAACAGGCATCGAACCCAAAGGGCGGCTAAACCCGAAGTTTGATAAGAATATTAGACCTCTCGTTCAGGCATCTGTTACACAAACAGGCATCGAACCCGAAGGCCGGCTCAACACGAAGTTAAAAGGAACATTTGACCTTGCAGTCATGCATCTGTTAAACAGACAGGCATTGAACCAGAAGGGCGGATCAACCCGTAGTTGAGAAGAACATCTGCCTCGGTGTCAGGCATATGTTAAACCAACAGGCATCGAACCTAAAGGTCGGCTCAACCCGAAGTTGAGAAAAACATCTGACCTCGTCGTTAGGTATCTATCAAACAAACAGGCATTGAACCCGAAGACTGACTCAATATAAAATTGAGAAGAACATCTGACCTCGCCGTGAGGCATCTGTTAAACAACCAGGCATCGAACCCGAAGGGCAGCTAAACCCAAAGTTGATAAGAACATTAGACCTCTCTTTCACGCATTTTTTAAACAAACAGGCATCGAACCCGAAGGCCGGCTCAACACGAAGTTGAGAGGAACATTTGACCTTGTCGTGATGCATCTGTTAAACAGACATGCATTGAACCCGAAGGGCGGATCAACCCGTAGTTGAGAAGAACATCTGACCTCGATTTCAGGCATAGGTTAAAAAAAAGGCATCGAACCCGTAGGCCGGCTTAACCCGAAGTTGAGAAGAACATCTGACCTCGCCGTCAGGTATCTATCAAACAAACAGGCATCGAACCTTAAGACCGGCTCAACACAAAGTTGAGAAGAACATCTGACCTCGTCGTGATGCATCCGTTAAACAAACAGGCATCGAACCTGAAGGGCGGCTAAACCCGAAGTTGATAAGAACATTAGACCTCTGCTTCAGGAATCTGTTAAACAAACAGGCATCGAACCCGAAGGCTGGCTCAACACGAAGTTGAGAGGAAGATTTGACCTTGCCGTCATGCATCTGTTAAACAGACAGGCATTGAACCTGAAAGGCGGATCAACCCATAGTTGAGAAGGACATTTGACCTCGGTGTCAGGCATATGTTAAACAAACAGGCATCGAACCCGAAGGCCGACTCAACTTGAAGTTTATAAGAACATCTGACCTTGCCGTCAGGCATCTGTTAAACAAACAGGCATCAAACTCGAAGGTCGTTTAAACCCTTAGTTGACAAGAACATCTGACCTCGCTGTCAAGCAACTATTAAACAAACAGGCATCGAACCCAAAAGCCGGCTCAACTTGAAGTTGAGAGGAACATCCGACCTTGCCATCAGGCATCTATTAAACAAACAGACATCAAACATGAAGGCCGGCTTAACACGAAGTTGAGAGGAACATCTGACCTCGCCGTCAAGCATTTGTTAAACAAACAGGCATCGAACCCGAAGGCCGACTCAACCGAAAGTTGAGAAGAACATCTGACCTTACCGTCAGGTATCTGTCAAACAAACAGGCATCGAACCCTAAGACCGGCTCAACACAAAGTTGACAAGAACATCAGACCTCGCTGTGAGGCATCCGTTAAACCAACTGGCATTGAACCCGAAGGGCGGCTAAAACCGAAGTTTGATAAGAACATTAGACCTCTCCTTCAGGCATCTGTTAAACAAACAGGCATCAAACCCGAAGGTCGACTCAACACAAAGTTGAGAGGAACATTTGACCTTGCCGTCATGCATCTGTTAAACAGACAGGCATTGAACCCGAAGGGCAGATCAACCTGTAGTTGAGAAGAACATTTGACCTTGTCGTCAGGCATCAGTTAAACAAACATGCATCGAACCCGAAGGTCGTTTCAATCCTTAATTGAGAAGAACATCTGACCTCGCTGTTAGGTATCTGTAAAACAAACAGGCATCGAACTCGAAGACCGGCTCAACACAAAGTTGAGAAGAACATCTGACCTCGTCGTGATGCATCCGTTAAACAAACAGGCATCGAACCCGAAGTGCGGCTAAACCCGAAGTTGATAAGAACATTAGACCTCTCCTACAGGCATCTGTTAAACAAACAGGCATCGAACCCGAATGCCGGCTCAACACGAAGTTGAGAGGAACATTTGACCTTGCCGTCATACATCTGGTAAACAGACACGCATTGAACCCGAAGGGCGGATCAACCCGTAGTTGAGAAGAACATCTGACCTCGGTGTCAGGCATATGTTAAAAAAGCAGGCATCGAACCCGAAGTCCGGCTCAACCCGAAGTTGAGAAGAACATCTGACCTCGCCGTCAGGCATCTGTTAAACAAACAGGCATCGAACCTGATGGTCGTCTCAACCCTTAGTTTAAGAGAACATCTGACCTCGCTTACAAGCATCTGTTAAACAAACAAGCATGAAACCCAAAGGCCAGCTCAACTCGAAGTTGAGAAGAACATCTGACGTCGCCATCAGGCATCTGTTAAACAAACAAGAATCAAACCCAAAGGCTGGCTCAACACGAAGTTGAGAGGAACTTCTGACCTCGCTGTGAGGCATCTGTTAAACATGTAGGCATCGAACTCGAAGGCCGGCTCAACCGGAAGTTGAGAAGAACATCTGACCTCGCCGTCAGGTATCTGTCAAACAAACAGGCATCGAACCCAAAGACCGGCTCAACACAAAGTTGAGAAGAACATCTGACCTCGCCGTGAGGCATCCGTTAAACAAACTGGCATCGAACCCGAAGGATGGCTAAACCCAAAGTTTTATAAGAATATTAGACCTCTCCTTCAGGCATCTCTTAAACAAACAGGCATCGAACCCGAAGGCCGGCTCAACACGAAGTTGAGAGGAACATTTGACCTTTCCGTCATGCATCTATTAAACAAACAGACATTGAACCCGAAGGACGGATCAACCCGTAGTTGAGAAGAACATCTGACCTCGGTGTCAGGCATATGTTAAACAAACAGGCATCGAGTTTGAAGTCCGACTCAACCCGAAGTTTAGAAGAACTTATGACCTTGCTGTCAGGCATCAGTTAAATAAACAGGCATCGAACCCGAAGGCCGGCTCAATACGAAGTTGAGAGGAACATCTGAGGTCGCTGTCAAGCATCTGTTAAAAAAACAAGCATCGAATCTAAAGGTCGGCTCAACCCGAAGTTGAGAAGAACATTTGACCTTGTCGTCAGGCATCTGTTAAACATGTAGGCATCAAACTCGAAGGCCGACTCAACCGGAAGTTGAGAAGAACATCTGACCTCGCCGTCAGGTATCTGTCAAACAAACAGGCATCGAACCCGAAGACCGGCTCAACACAAATTTGAGAAGAACATCTGACCTCACTGTGAGGCATCCGTTAAACAAACAGTCATCGAACCCGAACGGCGGCTAAACTCGAAGTTGATAAGATCATTAGACCTCTCCTTCAGGCATCTGTTAAACAAACAGGCATCGAACCCGAAGGCAGGCTCTACACGAAGTTGAGAAGAACATTTGACCTTGCTGTCATGCATCTGTTAAACAGACAGGCAATGAACCCGAAGGCCGGATCAACCCGTAGTTGAGAAGAACATCTGACCTTGGTGTCAGGCCTATGTTAAACCAACAGGCATCGAACCCGAAGGCCGGCTCAACCTGAAGTCGAGAAGGACATCTGACCTTGCAGTCAGGTATCTGTCAAACAAACATACATCGAACCCGAAGACCGGCTCAACATAAAGTTGAGAAGAACATTTGACCTCGCCGTGAGGCATCCGTTAAACAAACAGGAATCGAACCCGAAGGGAGGCTAAACCCGAAGTTGATAAGAACATTAGACCTCTCCTTCAGGCATCTGTTAAACAAACAGGCATCAAACCCGAAGGCCGGCTCAACACGAAGCTGAGAGGAACATTTGACCTTGCCGTCATGCATCTGTTAAACAGACAGGCATTGAACCCGAAGGGCGGATCAACCTGTAGTTGAGAAGAACAACTGACCTCGGTGTCAGGCATCTGTTAAACAAACAGGCATCGAACCCGAAGGCCGGCTAAACCCGAAGTTGAGAAGAACATCTAACCTCGCCTTCAGGTATCTGTAAAACAAACAGGCATCGAACTCGAAGATCGGCTCAACACAAAGTTAAGAAGAACATCTGACCTTGCCGTGATGCATCCGTTAAACAAACAGGCTTTGAACCCGAAGTGCGGCTAAACCCGAAGTTGATAAGAACATTAGACCTCTCCTTCAGGCATCTGTTAAACAATAGGCATTGAACCCGAATGCCGGCTCAACACGAAGTTGAGAGGAATATTTAACCTTGCTGTCATGCATCTGTTAAACAGACACGCATTGAACCCGAAGGGCGGATCAACTCGTAGTTGAGAAGAACATCTGACCTCGGTGTCAGGCATATGTTAAACAAACAGGCATCGAACCCGAAGGCCGGTCAACCCGAAGTTGAGAAGAACATCTGACCTTGCTGTCAGGAATCTATAAAACAAACAGGCATTGAACCTGATGGCCGTCTCAACCCTTAGTTAACAAGAACATATGACCTTGCTAACAAGCATCTGTTAAACAAACAGGCATCAAACCCAAAGGCCGGCTTAACTCGAAGTTGAGCAGAACATCTGACCTCGCCATCAGGCATCTCTTAAACAAACAAGAATCAAACCCGAAGGCTGGCTCAACACGAAGTTGAGAGGGGCATCTGACCTCGCCGTCAAGCATTTGTTAAACAAACAGGCATTGAACCCGAAGGCCGGCTCAACCGGAAGTTGAGAAGAACATCTGACCTCGCCGTCACGTATATGTCAAACAAACAGGCATCGAACCCGAAGACCGGCTCAACACAAAGTTGAGAAGAACATTCGACCTCGCCGTGAGGCATCCGTTAAACAAACAGGCATCGAACCCGAAGGGCGGCTAAACCCGAAGTTTGATAAGAACATTAGAACTCTCCTTCAAGCATTTGTTAAACAAACAGGCATCGAACCCGAAGGCCGGCTCAACACGAAGTTGGAAGGAACATTTGACCTTGTCGTCATGCATCTGTTAAACAGACAGGCATTGAACCCATAGGGCGGATCAACCCGAAGTTGAGAAGAACATCTGACCTCGCCGTCAGGCATCTGTTAAACAAACAAGCATCGAACCCGAAGGCTGTATCAACCCTTAGAACACAAGAACATCTGACCTCGCTGTCAAGCATCTGTTAAACAAACAGGCATCGAACCCGAAGACCGGCTCAACACAAAGTTGAGAAGAACATTCGAACTCGCCGTGAGGCATCCGTTAAACAAACAGGCATCGAACCCGAAGGGCGGCTAAACCCGAAGTTTGATAAGAACATTAGAACTCTCCTTCAAGCATTTGTTAAACAAACAGGCATCGAACCCGAAGGCCGGCTCAACACGAAGTTGGAAGGAACATTTGACCTTGTCGTCATGCATCTGTTAAACAGACAGGCATTGAACCCGTAAGGCGGATCAACCCGAAGTTGAGAAGAACATCTGACCTCGCTTACAAGCATCTGTTAAACAAACAAGCATGAAACCCAAAGGCCAGCTCAACTCGAAGTTGAGAAGAACATCTGACGTCGCCATCAGGCATCTGTTAAACAAACAAGAATCAAACCCAAAGGCTGGCTCAACACGAAGTTGAGAGGAACTTCTGACCTTGCTGTGAGGCATCTGTTAAACATGTAGGCATCGAACTCGAAGGCCGGCTCAACCGGAAGTTGAGAAGAACATCTGACCTCGCCGTCAGGTATCTGTCAAACAAACAGGCATCGAACCCAAAGACCGGCTCAACACAAAGTTGAGAAGAACATCTGACCTCGCCGTGAGGCATCCGTTAAACAAACTGGCATCGAACCCGAAGGATGGCTAAACCCAAAGTTTTATAAGAACATTAGACCTCTCCTTCAGGCATCTCTTAAACAAACAGGCATCGAACCCGAAGGCCGGCTCAACACGAAGTTGAGAGGAACATTTGACCTTTCCGTCATGCATCTATTAAACAAACAGACATTGAACCCGAAGGACGGATCAACCCGTAGTTGAGAAGAACATCTGACCTCGGTGTCAGGCATATGTTAAACAAACAGGCATCGAGTTTGAAGTCCGACTCAACCCGAAGTTTAGAAGAACTTCTGACCTTGCTGTCAGGCATCAGTTAAACAAACAGGCATCGAACCCGAAGGCCGGCTCAATACGAAGTTGAGAGGAACATCTGAGGTCGCTGTCAAGCATCTGTTAAAAAAACAAGCATCGAATCTAAAGGTCGGCTCAACCCGAAGTTGAGAAGAACATTTGACCTTGTCGTCAGGCATCTGTTAAACATGTAGGCATCAAACTCGAAGGCCGACTCAACCGGAAGTTGAGAAGAACATCTGACCTCGCCGTCAGGTATCTGTCAAACAAACAGGCATCGAACCCGAAGACCGGCTCAACACAAATTTGAGAAGAACATCTGACCTCACTGTGAGGCATCCGTTAAACAAACAGTCATCGAACCCGAACGGCGGCTAAACTCGAAGTTGATAAGATCATTAGACCTCTCCTTCAGGCATCTGTTAAACAAACAGGCATCGAACCCGGAGGCAGGCTCTACACGAAGTTGAGAAGAACATTTGACCTTGCTGTCATGCATCTGTTAAACAGACAGGCAATGAACCCGAAGGCCGGATCAACCCGTAGTTGAGAAGAACATCTGACCTTGGTGTCAGGCCTATGTTAAACCAACAGGCATCGAACCCGAAGGCCGGCTCAACCTGAAGTCGAGAAGGACATCTGACCTTGCAGTCAGGTATCTGTCAAACAAACATACATCGAACCCGAAGACCGGCTCAACATAAAGTTGAGAAGAACATTTGACCTCGCCGTGAGGCATCCGCTAAACAAACAGGAATCGAACCCGAAGGGAGGCTAAACTTGAAGTTGATAAGAACATTAGACCTCTCCTTCAGGCATCTGTTAAACAAACAGGCATCAAACCCGAAGGCCGGCTCAACACGAAGTTGAGAGGAACATTTGACCTTGCCGTCATGCATCTGTTAAACAGACAGGCATTGAACCCGAAGGGCGGATCAACCTGTAGTTGAGAAGAACAACTGACCTCGGTGTCAGACATCTGTTAAACAAACAGGCATCGAACCCGAAGGCCGGCTAAACCCGAAGTTGAGAAGAACATCTAACCTCGCCTTCAGGTATCTGTAAAACAAACAGGCATCGAACTCGAAGATCGGCTCAACACAAAGTTAAGAAGAACATCTGACCTTGCCGTGATGCATCCGTTAAACAAACAGGCTTTGAACCCGAAGTGCGGCTAAACCCGAAGTTGATAAGAACATTAGACCTCTCCTTCAGGCATCTGTTAAACAATAGGCATTGAACCCGAATGCCGGCTCAACACGAAGTTGAGAGGAACATTTAACCTTGCTGTCATGCATCTGTTAAACAGACACGCATTGAACCCGAAGGGCGGATCAACCCGTAGTTGAGAAGAACATCTGACCTCGGTGTCAGGCATATGTTAAACAAACAGGCATCGAACCCGAAGGCCGGTCAACCCGAAGTTGAGAAGAACATCTGACCTTGCTGTCAGGAATCTATAAAACAAACAGGCATTGAACCTGATGGCCGTCTCAACCCTTAGTTAACAAGAACATATGACCTTGCTAACAAGCATCTGTTAAACAAACAGGCATCAAACCCAAAGGCCGGCTTAACTCGAAGTTGAGCAGAACATCTGACCTCGCCATCAGGCATCTGTTAAACAAACAAGAATCAAACCCGAAGGCTGGCTCAACACGAAGTTGAGAGGGGCATCTGACCTCGCCGTCAAGCATTTGTTAAACAAACAGGCATCGAACCCGAAGGCCGGCTCAACCGGAAGTTGAGAAGAACATCTGACCTCGCCGTCACGTATATGTCAAACAAACAGGCATCGAACCCGAAGACCGGCTCAACACAAAGTTGAGAAGAACATTCGACCTCGCCGTGAGGCATCCGTTAAACAAACAGGCATCGAACCCGAAGGGCGGCTAAACCCGAAGTTTGATAAGAACATTAGAACTCTCCTTCAAGCATTTGTTAAACAAACAGGCATCGAACCCGAAGGCCGGCTCAACACGAAGTTGGAAGGAACATTTGACCTTGTCGTCATGCATCTGTTAAACAGACAGGCATTGAACCCGTAGGGCGGATCAACCCGAAGTTGAGAAGAACATCTGACCTCGCCGTCAGGCATCTGTTAAACAAACAAGCATCGAACCCGAAGGCTGTATCAACCCTTAGAACACAAGAACATCTAACCTCGCTGTCAAGCATCTGTTAAACAAACAGGCATCGAACCCGAAGACCGGCTCAACACAAAGTTGAGAAGAACATTCGAACTCGCCGTGAGGCATCCGTTAAACAAACAGGCATCGAACCCGAAGGGCGGCTAAACCCGAAGTTTGATAAGAACATTAGAACTCTCCTTCAAGCATTTGTTAAACAAACAGGAATCGAACCCGAAGGCCGGCTCAACACGAAGTTGGAAGGAACATTTGACCTTGTCGTCATGCATCTGTTAAACAGACAGGCATTGAACCCGTAGGGCGGATCAACCCGAAGTTGAGAAGAACATCTGACCTCGCCGTCAGGCATCTGTTAAACAAACAAGCATCGAACCTGAAGGCTGTCTCAACCCTTAGAACACAAGAACATCTGACCTCGCTGTCAAGCATTTGTTAAACAAACAGGCATCAAACCCAAAGGTCGGCTCAACTTGAAGTTGAGAGGAACATCTGACCTCGCCATCAGGCATCTGTTAAACAAACATGCATCAAACCCGAAGGCCGGCTCAACATGAAGTTGAGAGGAACATATTACCTCGCTGTCAAACATTTGTTAAACAAACAGGCATCGAACCCGAAGGCCGGCTCAACTGGAAGTTGAGAAGAACATCTGACCTCACCGTCAGGTATCTATCAAACCAATAGGAATCGAACCCGAAGATCGGCTCAACACAAAGTTGAGAAGAACATCTGACCTCGCCGTGAGGCATCCGTTAAACAAACAGACATCTAACCCGAAGGGCGGCTAAACCCGAAGTTTGATAAGAACATTAGACCTCACCTTCAAGCATCTGTTAAATAAACAGGCATCAAACCCGAAGGCCGACTCAACATGAAATTGAAAGGAACATTTGACCTTGCCGTCATGCATCTGTTAAACAGACAGACATTGAACCCGAAGGGCGGATCAACCCGTAGTTAAAAAGAACATCTGACCTCGGTGTCAGGCATATGTTAAACAAACAGGCATCGAATTTGAAGTCCTACTCAACCCGAAGTTGAGAAGAACATCTGACCTCGCTGTCAGGCATCAGTTAAACAAATAGGCATCAAACCCGAAGGCCGCCTCAATACGAAGTTAAGAGGAACTTCTGAGCTTGCTGTCAAGCATTTGTTAGAAAAAAGAGGCATCGAATCTAAAGGTCGGCTCAACCCGAAGTTGAGAAGAACATTTAACCTCGCCTTCAGGCATCTGTTAAACATGTAGGCATCGAACTCGAAGGCCGGCTCAACCGGAAGTTGAGAAGAACATCTGACCTTGCCGTCAGGTATCTGTCAAACCAACAAGCATCGAACCCGAAGACCGGCTCAACCTAAAGTTGAGAAAAACATCTGACCTCGCTGTGAGGCATCCGTTAAACAAACAGTCATCGAACCCGAAGGGCGGCTAAACCCGAAGTTGATAAGATCATTAGACCTCTCCTTCAGGCATCTGTTAAACAAACACGCATCGAACCCGAAGGCCGGCTCAACACGAAGTTGAGAGGATCATTTGACCATGTCGTCATGCATCTGTTAAACAGACAGGCATTAAACCCGAAGGGCGGATCAACCCGTAGTTGAGAAGAACATCTGACCTTGGTGTCAGGCATATATTAAACCAACAGGCATCGAACCCGAATTCCGGCTCAACCCGAAGTTGAGAAGAACATCTGACCTCGCCGTCAGGTATCTGTCAAACAAACAGGCATCGAACCCGAAGACCGGCTCAACATAAAGTTGAGAAGAACATCTGACCTCACCGTGAGGCATCCGTTAAACAAACAGGCATCGAACCCGAAGGGCGGCTAAACCTGAAGATGATAAGAACATTAGACCTCTCCTTCAGGCATCTTTTAAACAAACAGGCATCGAACCCGAAGGCCGGCTCAACACGAAGTTGAGAGGAACATTTGACCTGGCCGTCATGCATCTGTTAAACAGACAGGCATTGAACCCGAAGGGCGGATCAACCCGTAGTTTAGAAGAACATCTTACCTCGGTGTCAGGCATATGTTAAACAAACAGGCATTGAACCCGAAGGTCGGCTCAACCCGAAGTTGAGAAGAACATCTGACCTCGCCGTCAGGTATCTGTCAAACAAACAGGCATCGACCCCGAAGACCGACTCAACACAAAGTTGAGAAGAACATCTGACCTCGTCGTGATGCATCCCTTAAACAAACAGGCATCGAACTCGAAGGGCGGCTAAACCCGAAGTTGATAAGAACAGTAGACCTCTCCTTCAGGCATCTTTTAAACAAACAGGCATCGAACCCGAAGGCCGGCTCAACACGAAGTTGAGAGGAACATTTGACCTTGCATTCATGCATATGTTAAACAGACAGGCATTGAACCCGAAGGGCGGCTCAACCCGTAGTTGAGAAGAACACCTGACCTCGGTGTCAGGCATCAGTTAAACAGAAAGGCATTGAACCCGAAGGACGCCTCAACCCGAAGTTGAGAAGAACATCAGACCATGCTGTCAGGCATCTGTTAAACAAACAGGCATCGAACCCGAAGGGCGGCTAAACCCGTAGTTGAGAAGAACATCTGACCTCGGTGTCAGGCATATATTAACAAACAAGCATCAAACCCGAAGGCCGGCTCAACCCGAAGATGAGAAGAACAAGTGACCTCGCCGTCAGGCATCTGTTAAACAAACAAGGATCGAACCCGAAGGTCGTCTCAACCATTAGTTGACAAGAACATCTGACCTCGCTGTCAAGCATCTGTTAAACAAACAGGCATCGAAACCAAAAGCCTGCTCAACTTGAAGTTGAGAGAAATATCTGACTTCGCTGTCAGGCATCTGTTAAACAAACAGGCATCAAACCGGAAGGCCGGCTCAACACGAAGTTGAGAGGAACATCTGACCTAGCCGTCAAGCATTTTTTAAACAAACAAGCATCGAACGCGAATGGCGGCTCAACCCGAAGTTGAGAAGAACATCTGACCTCGCTATCAGGCATCTGTTAAACAAGTAGGCATCGAACCCGAAGGCCGGCTCAACCGGAAGTTGAGAAGACCAACTGACCTTGCCGTCAGGTATCTATTAAACAAACAGGCATCGAACCCGAAGACCGGCTCAACACGAAGTTGAGAAGAACATCTGACCTCTCCGTGAGGCATCTGTTAAACAAATAGGAATCGAACCCGAAGGGCGGCTAAACGCGAAGTTGATAAGAACATTAGACCTCGCCGTCAGGCATCTGTTAAACAAATAGGAATCAAACCCGAAGGCCGGCTCAACACGAAGTTGAGAGGAACGTTTGAGCTTGCCGTCATGCATCTGTTAAACAGACAGGCATTGAACCCGAAGGACGGCTCAACCCATAGTTGAGAAGAACATTTGACCTCGTCGTCAGGCATATATTAAACAAACACGAATCGAATTTGAAGGCCGACTCAACCCGAAGTTGATAAGAACATCTGACCTTACTGTTAGGCATCAGTTAAACAAAGAGGCATCGAACCCGAAGGACGGCTCAATACGAAGTTGAGAGGAACATCTGACCTCGCTGTCAAGCATCTGTTAAAAAAACAGGCATAGAATCTGAAGGTCGGCTCAACCTGAAGTTGAGAAGAACATCTGACCTCGCTGTCAGGCATCTGTTAAACAAGTAGGCATCGAACCCGAAGGCCGACTCAACCAGAAGTTGATAAGAACATCTGACCTCGCCGTCAGGTATCTGTTAAACAAACAGGCATCGAACCCGAAGATCGGCTCAACACGAAGTTGAGAAGAACATCTGACCTTGCCGTAAGGCATCTGTTAAACAAAAAGGAATCAAACCCGAAGGGCGGCTAAACCCGAAGTTGATTAAAACATTAGACCTCGCCGTCAAGCATCTGTTCAACAAACAGGCATCGAACCTGAAGGTCGGCTCAACCCGAAGTTGAGAGGAACATTTGAACATACCATCATGCATCTGTTAAACAGACAGGCATTGAACTCGAAGGGCGGCTCAACCCGTAGTTGAGAAGAAGGTCTGACCTCGGTGTCAGGCATATGTTAAACAAACAGGCATCGAACCCGAATGCCGGCTCAACCCGAAGTTGAGAAGAACATCTGACCTCGCCGTCAGGCATCTGTTAAACAAACAGGCATCAAACCCGAAGTCCGTCTCAACCCTTAGTTGACCAAAACATCTAACCTTACCGTCAAGCATCTGTTAAACAAATAGGCATTGAACCCAAAGGCCGGCTCTACTTGAAGTTGATAGGAAGATCTGACCTCGCCATCAGGCATATTTTAAACAAACCGGCATCAAACCCGAAGGCCGGCTCAACACGAAGTTTAGAGAAACATCTGACCTCACCGTCAAGCATTTGTTAAACAAACAGGCATCGAACCCGAAGGGCGGCTCAACCAGAAGTTGAGAAGAACATCTGACCTCGCTGTCAGGCATCTATTAAACAAACACGAATCGAATTTTAAGGCCGGATCAAGCCGAAGTTGAGAAGAACATCTGACCTCGCTGTCAGGTATCAGTTAAACAAACAGGCACCGAACCCGAAGGCCGGCTCAATACGAAGTTGAGAGGAACATCTGACCTCGCTGTTAAGCATCTGTTAAAAAAAATACATAGAATCTGAAGGTCGGCTCAACCTGAAGTTGAGAAGAACATCTAACCCTGATGTCAGGCATCTGTTAAACAAGTAGGCATCGAACCCGAAGGCCGGCTTAACACAAAGTTGAGAAGAACATCTCACCTCGCCATCAGGTATCTGTTAAACAAACAGGCATCGAACCCGAAGGGCGGCTAAACCCGAAGTTGATAAGAACATTAGACCTTGCCGTCAGGCATCTGTTAAACAAACATGCATCGAACCCAAAGGTCGACTCAAAACGAAGTTGAAAGGAACATTTGACCTTGCCGTCATGCATCTGTTAAACAGACAGACATTGAACCCGAAGGGCGGCTTAACCCGTAGTTGAGAAGAACATCTGACCTCGGTGTCAGGCATATGTTAAACAAACAGGCATCGAACCCGAAGCCCGGCTCAACCCGAAGTTGAGAAGAACATCTGACCTCGCCGTCAGGAATCTGTTAAACAAAGAGGCATCGAACCCGAAGGCCGTCTCAACCCTTAGTTGACATGAACATCTAACCTTGCCGTCAAGCATCTGTTAAACAAACAGGCATCGAACCTAAAGGCCGGCTCAACTTGAGGTTGAGAGGAAGATCTGACCTTAACATCAAGCATCTGTTAAACAATCATGCATCAAACCCGAAGCCCGGCTCATCACAAAGGTTAGAGGAACATCTGACCTCACCGCCAAGCATTTGTTAAACAAACAGGCATCGAACCCGAAGGGCTGCACAACCCGAAGTTGAGAAGAACATCTGACCTCGTCGTCAGGCATCTATTAAACAAACACGAATCGAATTTGAAGGTCGGCTCAACCTGAAGTTGCGAAGAACATCTGACCTTGCTGTCATGCATCAGTTAAACAAATGGGCATCGAACCCGAAGGCCGGCTCAACACGAAGTTGAGAGGAACATCTGACCACGCTGTCAAGCATCTGTTATAAAACAGGCATAGAATATGAAGGTCGGCTCAACCTGAAGTTGAGAAGAACATCTGACCTCGCTGTCAGGCATCTATTAAACAAGTAGGCATCAAACCCGAAGGCCAGCTAAATGGAAGTTGAGAAGAACATCTGACCTCACCGTCAGGTATCTGTTAAACAAACAACATCAAACCCGAAGACCGATGTTGTGGTGGAAATAGGATCACAAACTATTAACGAGTTTGAATCGCAATTCAATTCACAACCGCTCTTTGATTTATCCGAAGGAAAAGGTCAAAAAGGGAAAACATATTTTGCATCGTAAACACAATGCGGGGAAAGATCTAGGGTTCGGGGGTTGGTTAAATTTAGGGAAGGTACTAGCACCCTAAACTTCTGTAGTACTCTACAGGAACCTTTTGTTCATATGTTTACTATTTGCTTTACTTATTTTGCTTAAGGTATATGTACAAAGGGATTAAAAGTGAGAAAAGAGACCTAAGGGGGTTAATTCTAAGTTTACTCGGCAAGACATCGCATCTTGTGCCTACGTATCCTTACGGGAGTGGAATCAGAGTAATCGTAGTTCCCCTCAAAAGGGAGGTTAGAAACGTCTTGACTGTGGTCAAGGTCTCAAAGGGAATAAACATGTCTTAAGGACACACTTACGTGGAGTGTAGAAACTCCAATATCTACGTTGTAAATTGTTAAGTGAATTAGGGTTAAATTAGGTTAGGGATTCCACGGCGGGAAACCCTAAAATGAGCGCGGCGGCTCTTTGACCTAATGCTAGGGGTCGAATGGTAATTTTGTCCACAACGAGGCATTTGTGAAATTTAGGGTTTGTAAGGGCATGAAGTTTGAGGACTATTGGTGCGGCGACCAAAAGCTAGACCTAACCTTCGGATGTGTATAGTGTGACAGAATAATTGATGAATGTGTGAGAAATTGAATCATGCAAACAAAAATACAAATGCAGACAGTAAGCCATACAAGCAGAAAATCAAAGACAGAAACTAAAGCGCGATTGTTAGGATTCGCGAGGTTACATGAGAGGAGCAATTACAATAACGATGAAACTTAAATAAAAATGCAATGTAATAGGCTGCAAAAATGAACATACGCGTTAATGGGCAAAGTCAGACGGTAAGTGGCCGAGTCATGAGACAAGAGTGCAATGTTGAAGATTTTTGTTGTTTTGAAAGAGATGTTAAATGAATTTATAAAAAAGAAAGAGTAATGTTAATTAAAAATATTTTAAATTTAATCTTAAAAAAGGTTTTAACTTATATATTTTAAAAAAGATTTTTAGGTTATTTATTTAAAAAAAGGTTTTTTATTTATTATATGAAAAAAAGGTTTTTCTTTGATTTTTATTTATTTTTAAAAAAACAATTTTAACATTTGATTAAAAATTTATTAAAATTCAAACTAACTAATTAAAAAATGAAAAAAAAAAAAGAAAAATAAAAGGGGGGGGGTTGGGCCGGTAATCACTTCCGGACCCAACCCGGTTAGTGTTAGATGCAGAAAAGGAAAATTTAGGGTTTCAGAAACCCTATTTCCCTTCGCGCGTCGTTATGCCTTCGTCTTCCTCACTTCCCTTCAATCCAAACCTCTCTTCGTCTTTGGCATTGAATCCATCTTTCGCTCGTGGTGAAACACCTGAAATCAAATCAAACACATTATATGTTCCTTGCTTACGTTTTTCGTTCGCGATCGGTATTGAAGAGGCGATGATGGTGAACTGAGCCTCTGGGGAAGGTTTGCCCGTCGTGGATGGAGGCGGCGTTGGTGGACCTTCCTCAACCTCTCGATTGCACTCTGATAGTTACCTTTGACGAAACTCTTCTCCTCTTTTTTCTCTCGCGGCCGTTAGGGTTTCAAGATTCGTTCGCTTCGCCGCTTCTTGTCTAGGGCTTTCGCGATTTGTCCGTCCCTTCACACAGGTGGTATTTCTCCTTTTATATACTCTTGTGGTTCCATGGGCTTTAGTCTTACGTTATTATTGAGATCCAAATTCGAAGTTTCAATCTGACATGATGATGATTGGATTTGATTTACGTTTTTTTCTGATACTTGGGATTATTCCTCTTTTGGATGCGATTTGTATTACTGCTGATTGGATTGGATTCTCTTCTGATATTTGCAGATGTAGATTTGATCCCTGATGGATTCTCAAACGCGGCTTTTGCGATTTTCTCGCTGACTTTCCTTTTTGGGTTCACTTGATTGGATTTGATTTTTACCGGATGCGGACCCTTGTGATTTGTCTGATTTCTGCTTGATGCGAGTTCACTAACATTCTTTTTCTTCTTTTAGATTTGGTATGGATGCTGATGCTTTGGTTGAGTCAAAGTTGCCGAGAAGGGGTATACGACGATGATGACGATGTTCTGAGCCTGATGAGGGAATCGATGATACCGCGGTTGCCTTTGACAGTTGCTTTTGATAATCTCTGCTGTGTTCTTTGCTCGTTTGAATTTGGTTCAGAGTCATGACTTCTGCGCTTGATTGTGACTGACATTGCTTTGTCTTGCGGCTGGTGTTGCTAATGGTTGCTTTTATGATTCAATTAGTTGATTTTTTCGACCCAATAATCCCTTATTAATGGGCTTTTGCTCTGAGCTGATTTTAATGTTCTTCTTTCGCAGGGGAAACCATGCTTCCTTGAGTTCTGATACTGCCGGTTTTAGCCGTTGAGAGGTGTTTGGGCGATGACGACCTCACAGTCTGAGCTACCAGGGCATCCATTCTTGTTTCTACTCTTGATGATTGTTGGGAGCCTTCGAGATTGGTTGTTTTGTTCGAATTTCCATTGTTTTCGACGCTTGGTCGAGAGCTGGAGACACTCTAGTTATTTCTCTCCCGGCAGCTCGAACCTCTGCCCAGTGATGAGTTTACTGAGGGCTGAGTTTAAGTCCATTCTTCTTGACTCATGAACTTCCATTGATTTCTGTTAATGGCACTTTGCAGTGTTTCTTGTTCTGATTGCTTTCGACCAACTTTTCCACTAATCAACCTTTGTCTTGGCTTTTCGTAGCTAGCTTTGGATGGTGAAAAGAGCAAAGTGTATGTGGGACTTGCTGTTCTTCGAATGATGGCATGATTAAACATATCAGTTTGGTGTTGTTGGTGTGGTTTCAGATGTGATATGGCTGGTGGATGTTGAATATCAGTTTATCTATCCTTCTGGTTTTCTGGTATTTCCTCTGTTTGCAGATGGTTTGTCTCAACTGATTCCATTATAGCTTGGGGCAATGATGTTCTGAACTGAGCCCTCATGCTCATAACGACTTGTGGTAGTTTGGCCGTGGGATTTCACTGATATGAATTGCTTTGTTGGCTTTTCATTGTGACTTGCACCTTTGATTGAGGCTTGCCCTGAGCTGATGTGATTATGTGAGCTTATCTTGCTCTTTCTGGTATGATTTGTGCTATGATTTGTGCTGTTTCTGATGCAGTTTGGTTTGTATTCTGAGCCTTTTGTGGCAGATTTGTTTGACTTGGTTTTTTCTTGTTCTTGCGCATGAATTGAGTTTGATACTTACAACTCATTAGTCCCTCCTTTCCTTTCTGAATTTGGGCCAGTTTTGCACTTATGATGTTTGTTCAAATTTAGTGCATTTTATGAATTGCTTTGGTTTTGAGTTCTGTTCTGAACTTGTTACTGATGCTGTTGTGGAATTTCAGGTGTTGGAAATCTTTGAAAACAAAACGATTCAGACCTGCCGGCATCCGGGTCTGAGTCCGAATTTGCCGTGCTGTTTTACCCTTGTATCAGTTTGGAAACCAAATGGGATTTATTCGATGATGGCATAGATCTTTTTTCAGTTAATCATTTATCGGCCCGAACTTCTTTTACTTCTTCATCTTTCTCGGTTGTCCCGTATGATAAGAACAGGGATCACCTGATCTGACGCCAACGGCGCGGATCGGTAACGGGGCTAGGACGCAGCTTCGGTTGTGCCACTCCCGGCACTCGATGATGACGATGTTCTGAGAGTGTCGAATTCATCTTTCTAACATCTTTCTACTCTGTTCTGTTTTGTTTCTCTTTGATTGTGCAGGTTAATCGGAGAAGCATGAAGTAATGTCCAGTGGATGAACATCATGAAGACACCAATGGATCTTTAGGACTTAGGAATTTTAGGATAGAAGTAACATCTGTAAATGTAATTTTACAGCAATTCAAATGTGAAACGATTTACTCCCTTTTGTACAATGATATTCTTATGAAATAAAAATTCCAAAAGTTTTCATTTATATCCATGATCATTCAACTTTGAATTTATTTATATTTATTTCTAGTTATAAATTATAAACATTTGTGAATAAATCCACAAATATTTAAATTCATTATCCTAGTCATAAACTATAAATATTCACGAATGATATTCTTGTTCATGTACTTGTCTCGTCCGTAGTCCTAATCTCATCACCTGATTAAATTCACTTGCATTCCAACTTAAATTTTAGTCAACAATTTTATAACCAAACGCGGATGTGCGCCGTAATCACAACAGATTCAGTATCAACGATGACATTGCCCGTAATTGAATTCCACTGACCAAATGCTATGAGCAACAATCCAATAATACCCAATCTAGTTGTGTCCGACAAATTTCGATACCGAACACATCGGATAGACCCCTTGGTGTACTTAAACCATGTGATAAATAAATGCCTCAGAAATAGTGTCTCAAGTGTCTCAAAGCTCAGTAACAGCCCGTCTTCAAGGAATTAGTGGAATCCACGTAAAATGACCAAAATGCCCCTGGAACCAATCCTGCAAAACAAACACCTCCATGACTTGATAGTGGTTAGCAGATGCACAGATGAGATGCTATGCGAAATGTCTGACTAAATATAAGGGTAAAATTTGGGGTATTACAACCGACTCAACACGAAGTTGAGAAAAACATCTGAGCTCGCCGTAAGGCATCTGTTAAACAAACAAGCATCGAACCCGAAGGGCGGCTAAACCCAAAGTTGATAAGAATATTAGACCTTACCGTCAGGCATCTGTTAAACAAACACGCATCGAACCCGAAGGCCGGCTCAACACGAAGTTGAGAGGAACATCTGACCTCACCGCCAAGCATTTGTTAAACAAACAGGCATCGAACCCGAAGGGCTGCACAACCCGAAGTTGAGAAGAACATCTGACCTCGTCGTCAGGCATCTATTAAACAAACACGAATCGAATTTGAAGGTCGGCTCAACCTGAAGTTGCGAAGAACATCTGACCTTGCTGTCAGGCATCAGTTAAACAAATGGGCATCGAACCCGAAAGCCGGCTCAATACGAAGTTGAGAGGAACATCTGACCTCGCTGTCAAGCATCTGTTAAAAAACAGGCATAGAATCTGAAGGTCGGCTCAACCTGAAGTTGAGAAGAACATCTGACCTCGCTGTCAGGCATCTGTTAAACAAGTAGGTATCAAACCCGAAGGCAGGCTCAACCGGAAGTTAAGAACAACATCTGACCTCACCGTCAGGTATCTGTTAAACAAACAGGCATCGAACCCGAAGACTGACTCAACACGAAGTTGAGAAGAACATTTGAGCTCGCCGTAAGGCATCTGTTAAACAAACAAGCATCGAACCCGAAGGGCGGTTAAACCCAAAGATGATAAGAACATTAGACCTTACCGTCAGGCATCTGTTAAACAAACACGCATCGAACCCGAAGGCCGACTCAACACGAAGTTGAGAGGAACATTTGAACTTACCATCATGCATCTGTTAAACAGGAATGCATTGAACGCGAAGGGCAGCTCAACCCGTAGTTGAGAAGAACGTCTGACCTCGGTGTCAGGCATATGTTAAACAAACAGGCATCGAACCCGAAGGTCGGCTCAACCTGAAGTTTAGAAGAACATCTGACCTCGCCGTGAGGCATCTGTTAAAAAAACAGGCATCGAACCCGAAGGCCGTCTCAACCCTTAGTTGACAAGAACATCTGACCTCGCCGTGAGGCATCTGTTAAACAAACAGGCATCGAACCCAAAGGCCGGCTCAACTTGAAGTTGAGAGTAAGATCTGACCTCGCCATCAGGCATTTGTTAAACAAACAGACATCAAACCCAAAGGCCGACTCAACACGAAGTTGAGAGGAACATCTGACCTCACCCTCAAGCATTTGTTAAACAAACAGGCATCGAACCCAAAGGGCGGCTCAACCTGAAGTTGAGAAGAACATCTGACCTCGCCGTCAGGCATCTATTAAACAAACACGAATCAAATATGAAGGCCGGATCAACCCAAAGTTGAGAAGAACATCTGACCTTACTGTCAGGCATCAGTTAAACAAACAGGCATTGAACTCGAAGGCCGACTCAATGCGAAGTTGAGAGGAACATCTGACCTTGCTGTTAAGCATCTGTTAAAGAAACATGCATAGAATCTGAAGGTCGGCTAAACCTGAAGTTGAGAAGAACATCTAACCTTGCTGTCAGGCATCTGTTAAATAAGTAGGCATCGAACCCGAAGGCCGGCTCAACGGGAAGTTGAGAAGAACATCTGACATTGCCGTCAGGTATCTATTAAATAAACATGCATCGAACCCGAAGACCGGCTCAACACGAAGTTGAGAAGAACATCTGACCTCGCCGTAAAGCATCGGATAAACAAACAGGCATGAAATCCGAAGGGCGGCTAAACCCGAAGTTGATAAGAACATTAGACCTTGCCGTCAGGCATCTGTTAAACAAACAGGCATCGAACCCGAAGGGCGGCTCAACACGAAGTTGAAAGGAACATTTGACCTTGCCGTCATGCATTTGTTAAACAGACAGGCATTGAACCCGAAGGGCGGCTCAACCCGTAGTTGAGAAGAACATCTGACACCGGTGTCAGGCATATGTTAACCAAACAGGCATCGAACCCAAAGGCCGGCTCAACCCAAAGTTGAGAAGAACATCTGACCTCGCTGTCACGCATCTGTTAAACAAACAGGCATCGAACCCGAAGGCCATCTCAACCCTTAGTTGACAAGAACATCTAACCTTGCTGTCAAGCGTCTGTTAAACAAATAGGCATCGAACCCAAGTCCGGCTCAACTTGAGGTTGAGAGGAAGATCTGACCTCGCCATCAGGCATCTGTTAAACAAACAGGCATCAAACCCAAAGGCCGGTTCAACACGAAGTTGAGAGGAACATCTGACCTCACCGTCAAGCATTTGTTAAAGAAACAGGCATCGAACACGAAGGGCGGCTCAACCTGAAGTTGAGAAGAACATCTGACCTCGCCCTCAGGTATCAATTAAACAAACACGAATCGAATTTGAAGGCCGGATCAACCCGAAGTTGAGAAGAACACCTGACCTCGCTGTAAGGCATTAGTTAAACAAACAGGAATCGAACCCGAAGGCCGGCTCAATAGGAAGTTGAGAGGAACATCTGACCTCGCTGTTAGGCCTCTGTTAAAAAAACATGCAAAGAATCTGAAGGTCAGCTCAACCTGAAGTTGAGAAGAACATCTGACCTCGCTGTTAGGCATCTGTTAAGCAAACAGGCATCAAACCCGAAGACCGGCTCAACACGAAGTTGAGAAGAACATCTGACCTCGCCGTGAGGCATCTGTTAAACAAATAGGAATCGAACCCGAAGGGGGCTAAACTCGAAGTTTATAAGAACATTAGACCTCTCCTTCAGGCATCTATTAAACAAACAGGCATTGAACCCGAAGGCAAGCTCAACACGAAGTTGAGAGGAACATTTAACGTTGTCGTCATGCATTTGTTAAACAGACAGGCATTGAACCCGAAGGGTGGCTCAACCCGTAGTTGACAAGAACATATGACCTCGGTGTGAGGCATATGTTAAACAAACATGCATCGTAACCAAAGGCCGGCTCAACTTGAAGTTGAGAGGAACATCTGACCTCTCCATCAGGCATCTGTTAAAGAAACAAGCATCAAACCCGAAGGCCGGCTCAACACGAAGTTGATAGGAATATCTGACCTCGCCGTCAAGCATTTGTTAAACAAACACGCATCGAACCCGAAGGGCGGCTCAACCCGAAGTTGAGAAGAAAATTTGACCTTGCTGTCAGGCATCTGTTAAACAAGTAGGCATCGATGCCGAAGGCCGGCTCAACCGGAAGTTGAGAAGAACATCTGACTTCGCCGTTAAGCATCTGTTAAACAAACAGGCATCGAACCCGAAGACCGGCTCAATACGAAGTTGAGAAGAACATCTGACCTTGCCGTCAGGTATCTGTTAAACAAAGAGGCATCGAACACGAAGACCGGCTCAACACAAAGTTGAGAAGAACATCTGACCTCGCCGTAAGGCATCTGTTAAACAAACAGGCATCGAACCTGAAGGCCGTCTCAACCCTTAGTTGACAAGAACATCTAACCTTGCTGTCAAGCATCTGTTAAACAAACAGGCATCGAACCCAAAGGCCATCTCAACTTGAAGTTGAGAGGAAGATATGACCTTGCCATCAGGCATCTGTTAAACAAACAGGCATCAAACCCGAAGGCCGGGTCAACACGAAGTTGAGAGGAACATCTGACCTCACCATCAAGCATTTGTTAAACAAACAGGCATCGAATCCGAAGGGCGGCTCAACCCGAACTTGAGAAGAACATCTGACCTCGCCGTCAGGCATCTATTAAATAAACACGAATCGAATTTGAAAGTCGGCTCAACCCGAAGATGAGAAGAACATCTGACCTCACTGTCAGGCATCAGTTAAACAAATAGGCATCGAACCCTAAGGCCGGCTAAATACGAAGTTGAGACGAACATCTGACCTCGCTGTCAAGCATCTGTTAAAAAAATAGGCATCGAATCTGAAATTCGACTCAACACGAAGTTGAGAAGAACATCTGACCTCGCCGTCAGGCATCTGTTAAACAAGTCGGCATCGAACCCGAAGGCCGGCTCGACCGGAAGTTGAGAAGAACATCTGACATCGCCGTCAAGTATCTGTTAAACAAACAGGCATCGAACCCGAAGACCGGCTCAACACGAAGTTGAGATGAACATTTGACCTCGCTGTAAGGCATCTGATAAACAAACAGGCATCAAACCCGAAGGGCGGCTAAACCCGAAGTCGATAAGAACATTAGACCTTGCCGTCAGGCATCTGTTAAACAAATAGGCATCGAACCCGAAGGTCGGCTCAACACGAAGTTGAAAGGAACATTTGACCTTGCTGTCATGCATCTGTTAAACAGACAGGCATTGAACCCGAAGGGCGGCTCAACCCGTAGTTGTGAAGAACATCTGACATCGGTGTCAGGCATATGTTAAACAAACAGGCATCGAACCCGAAGGCTTGCTCAACCCGAAGTTGAGAAGAACATCTGACTTCACCGTCAGGCATCTGTTAAACAAACAGGCATGGAACCCAAAGGCCGTCTCAACCCTTAGTTTACAAGAACATCTAACCTTGCCGTCAAGCATCTGTTAAACAAACAGGCATCGAACCCAAAGGCCGTCTCAAATTGAGGTTGAGAAGAAGATCTGACCTCGCCATCAGGCATCTGTTAAACAAACAGGCATCAAACCCGAAGGCCGGTTCAACACGAAGTTGAGAGGAAAATCTGATCTCACCGTCAAGCATTTGTTTAACAAACAGGCATCGAACCCGAAGGGCGGCTCAACCTGAAGTTGAGAAGAACACCTGACCTCGCCCTCAGGCATCTATTAAACAAACACGAATCGAATTTGAAGGTCGGCTTAACTGGAAGTTGAAAAGAACATCTGACTTCGCCGTTAAGCATCTATTAAACAAACAGGCATCGAACCCGAAGACCGGCTCAATACGAAGTTGAGAAGAACATCTGGCCTCGCTGTCAGGAATCTGTTAAACAAGTAGGCATCGAACTCGAAGGCCGACTCAAGAGGAAGTTGAGAAGAACATCTGACCTTGCCGTCAGGTATCTGTTAAACAAAGAGACATCGAACACGAAGACCGGCTCAACACAAAGTTGAGAAGAACATCTGACCTCGCCGTAAGGCATCTGTTAAACAAACAGGCATCGAACCTGAAGGCCGTCTCAACCCTTAGTTGACAAGAACATCTAACCTTGCTGTCAAGCATCTGTTAAACAAACAGGCATCGAACCCAAAGGCCATCTCAACTTGAAGTTGAGAGGAAGATATGACCTTGCCATCAGGCATCTGTTAAACAAACAGGCATCAAACCCGAAGGCCGGGTCAACACGAAGTTGAGAGGAACATCTGACCTCACCATCAAGCATTTGTTAAACAAACAGGCATCGAATCCGAAGGGCGGCTCAACCCGAACTTGAGAAGAACATCTGATCTCGCCGTCAGGCATCTATTAAATAAACACGAATCGAATTTGAAAGTCGGCTCAACCCGAAGATGAGAAGAACATCTGACCTCACTGTCAGGCATCAGTTAAACAAATAGGCATCGAACCCTAAGGCTGGCTAAATACGAAGTTGAGAGGAACATCTGACCTCGCTGTCAAGCATCTGTTAAAAAAATAGGCATCGAATCTGAAATTCAACTCAACACGAAGTTGAGAAGAACATCTGACCTCGCCGTCAGGCATCTGTTAAACAAGTCGGCATCGAACCCGAAGGCCGGCTCGACCGGAAGTTGAGAAGAACATCTGACATCGCCGTCAAGTATCTGTTAAACAAACAGGCATCGAACCCAAAGACCAGCTCAACACGAAGTTGAGATGAACATCTGACCTCGCCGTAAGGCATCTGATAAACAAACAGGCATCAAACCCGAAGGGCGGCTAAACCCGAAGTCGATAAGAACATTAGACCTTGCCGTCAGGCATCTGTTAAACAAATAGGCATCGAACGCGAAGGCCGGCTCAACACGAAGTTGAAAGGAACATTTGACCTTGCCGTCATGCATCTGTTAAACAGACAGGCATTGAACCCGAAGGGCGGCTCAACCCGTAGTTGTGAAGAACATCTGACATCGGTGTCAGGCATATGTTAAACAAACAGGCATCGAACCCGAAGACCTGCTCAACCCGAAGTTGAGAAGAACATCTGACCTCGCCGTCAGGCATCTGTTAAACAAACAGGCATGGAACCCGAAGGCCGTCTCAACCCTTAGTTTACAAGAACATCTAACCTTGCCGTCAAGCATCTGTTAAACAAACAGGCATCGAACCCAAAGGCCGACTCAACTTGAGGTTGAGAAGAAGATCTGACCTCGCCATCAGGCATCTGTTAAACAAACAGGCATCAAACCCGAAGGCCGGTTCAACACGAAGTTGAGAGGAACATCTGATCTCACCGTCAAGCATTTGTTTAACAAACAGGCATCGAACCCGAAAGGCGGCTCAACCTGAAGTTGAGAAGAACACCAGACCTCGCCCTCAGGCATCTATTAAACAAACACGAATCTAATTTGAAGGCCGGATCAACCCGAAGTTGAGAAGAACATCTGACCTCGCTGTAAGGCATCAGCTAAACAAACAGGAATCGAACCCAAAGGCCGGCTCAATACGAAGTTGAGAGGAACATCTGACCTCGCTGTTATGCATCTGTTAAACAAGTAGTCATCGAACTCGAAGGCTGGCTCAAGAGAAAGTTGAGAAGAACATCTGACCTTGCCGTCAGGTATCTGTTAAACAAAGAGGCATCGAACACGAAGACCGGCTCAACACAAAGTTGAGAAGAACATCTGACCTCGCCGTAAGGCATCTGTTAAACAAACAGGCATCGAACCTGAAGGCCGTCTCAACCCTTAGTTGACAAGAACATCTAACCTTGCTGTCAAGCATCTGTTAAACAAACAGGCATCGAACCCAAAGGCCATCTCAACTTGAAGTTGAGAGGAAGATATGACCTTGCCATCAGGCATCTGTTAAACAAACAGGCATCAAACCTGAAGGCCGGGTCAACACGAAGTTGAGAGGAACATCTGACCTCACCATCAAGCATTTGTTAAACAAACAGGCATCGAATCCGAAGGGCGGCTCAACCCGAACTTGAGAAGAACATATGACCTCGTCGTCAGGCATCTATTAAATAAACACGAATCGAATTTGAAAGTCGGCTCAACCCGAAGATGAGAAGAACATCTGACCTCACTGTCAGGCATCAGTTAAACAAATAGGCATCGAACCCTAAGGCCGGCTAACTACGAAGTTGAGACGAACATCTGACCTCGCTGTCAAGCATCTGTTAAAAAAATAGGCATCGAATCTGAAATTCGACTCAACACGAAGTTGAGAAGAACATCTGACCTCGCCGTCAGGCATCTGTTAAACAAGTCGGCATCGAACCCGAAGGCCGGCTCGACCGGAAGTTGAGAAGAACATCTGACATCGCCGTCAAGTATCTGTTAAACAAACAGGCATCGAACCCGAAGACCGGCTCAACACGAAGTTGAGATGAACATTTGACCTCGCCGTAAGGCATCTGATAAACAAACAGGCATCAAACCCGAAGGGCGGCTAAACCCGAAGTCGATAAGAACATTAGACCTTTCCGTCAGGCATCTGTTAAACAAATAGGCATCGAACCCGAAGGCCGGCTCAACACGAAGTTGAAAGGAACATTTGACCTTGCCGTCATGCATCTGTTAAACAGACAGGCATTGAACCCGAAGGGCGGCTCAACCCGTAGTTGTGAAGAACATCTGACATCGGTGTCAGGCATATGCTAAACAAACAGGCATCGAACCCGAAGGCCTGCTCAACCCGAAGTTGAGAAGAACATCTGACCTCGCCGTCAGGCATCTGTTAAACAAACAGGCATGGAACCCGAAGGCCGTCTCAACCCTTAGTTTACAAGAACATCTAACCTTGCCGTCAAGCATCTGTTAAACAAACAGGCATCGAATCCAAAGGCCGGCTCAACTTGAGGTTGAGAAGAAGATCTGACCTCGCCATCAGGCATCTGTTAAACAAACAGGCATCAAACCCGAAGGCCGGTTCAACACGAAGTTGAGAGGAACATCTGATCTCACTGTCAAGCATTTGTTTAACAAACAGGCATCGAACCCGAAGGGCGGCTCAACCTGAAGTTGAGAAGAACACCTGACCTCGCCTTCAGGGATCTATTAAACAAACACGAATCGAATTTGAAGGCCGGATCAACCCGAAGTTGAGAAGAACATCTGACCTCGCTGTAAGGCATCAGTTAAACAAACAGGAATCGAACCCGAAGGCCGGCTCAATACGAAGTTGAGAGGAACATCTGACCTCGCTGTTATGCATTTGTTAAAAAAACATGCAAAGAATATGAAGGTCAGCTCAACCTGAAGTTGAGAAAAACATCTGACCTCGCTGTCAGGCATCTGATAAACAAGTAGGCATCGAACCCGAAGGCCGGCTCAACCGGAAGTTGAGAAGAACATCTGACCTCGCCGTCAGGTATCTGTTAAACAAACAGGCATCGAACCCGAAGACCGGCTCAACACGAAGTTGAGAAGAACATCTGACCTCGCCGTGAGGCATCTATTAAAAAATAGGCATCGAACCCGAAGAGCGGCTAAACTCGAAGTTGAGAGGAACATTTAACCTTGCCGTCATGCATCTGTTAAACAGACAGGCATTGAACCCGAAGGGTCACTTAAACCGTAGTTGACAAGAACATATGACCTCGGTGTGAGGCATATGTTAAACAAACAAGCATCGAACCCAAAAGCCGACTCAACTTGAAGTTGAGAGGAACATCTGACCTCTCCATCAGGCATCTGTTAAAGAAACAGACATCAAACCCGAAGGCCGGCTCAACACGAAGTTGAGAGGAATATCTGACCTCGCCGTCAAGCATTTGTTAAATAAACAGGCATCGAACCCGAAGGGCGGCTCAACCCGAAGTTGAGAAGAACATTTGACCTCGCTGTCAGGCATCTGTTAAACGAGTAGGCATCGAACCCGAAGGCCGGCTCAACCGGAAGTTGAGAAGAACATCTGACTTCGCCGTCAAGCATCTGTGAAACAAACAAGCATCGAACCCGAAGACCGGCTCAACACGAAGTTGAGAAGAACATCTGACCTCGCCGTCAGGCATCTGTTAAACAAGTAGGCATCAAACCCGAAGTCGGCTCAAGCAGAAGTTGAGAAGAACATCTTACCTCGCCGTCAGGTATCTGTTAAACAAACATGCATCGAACCCGAAGATCGGCTCAACACGAAGTTGAGAAGAACATCTGACCTCGCTGTAAGGCATCTGTTAAACGAACAAGCATCGAACCCGAAGGCCGGCTAAACCCGAAGTTGATAAGAACATTAGACCTTGCCGTCAGGCATCTGTTAAACACACAGGCATCGAACCCAAAGGCCGGCTCAACACGAAGTTGAGAGGAACATTTGACCTTGCCGTCATGCATCTGTTAAACAGAGAAGCATTGAACCCGAAGGGCAGCTCAACCCGTAGTTGAGAAGAACATCTGACTTCGACGTCATGCATCTATTAAACAAACAGGCATCAAACCCGAAGGCCGTCTCAACCCTTAGTTGACAAGAACATCTAACTTTGCCATCAAGCATCTGTTAAACAAAGAGGCATCGAACCCAAAGGCCGGCTCAACATGATGTTGCGAGGAAGATCTGACCTCGCCATCAGGCATCTGTTAAACAAACAGGCATCAAACCCGAAGGTCGGCTCAACACGAAGTTGAGAGGAACATCTGACCTCACCGTCAAGCATTTGTTAAACAAACAGGCATCGAATCCGAAGGGCGGCTGAACCCGATGTTAAGAAGAACATCTGACCTAACTTTCAAGCATCAGTTAAACAAATAGGCATCGAACTCTAAGGACGACTCAATACGAAGTTGAGAGGAACATCTGACCTCGCTGTTAAGCATCTGTTAAAAAAATAGGCATCGAATCTGAAGGTCGACTCAACACGAAGTTGAGAAGAACATCTGACCTCGCCGTCGGGAATTTGTTAAACAAGTAGGCATCGAACCCGAAAGCCGGCTCAACCGGAAGTGGAGAAGAACATCTGACCTCGTCATCAGGTATCTGTTAAACAAACAGGCATCGAACCCGAAGACCGGCTCAACACGAAGTTGACAAGAACATTTGATCTCGCCGTGAGGCATCTGTTAAACAAACAGGCATCGAAACTGAAGGGCAGCTAAACCCGAAGTTGATAAGAACATTAGACCTCTTCTTCAGGCATCTATTAAACAAACAGGCACCGAACCCGAAGGCCGGCTAAACACGAAGTTTAGAGGAACATTTGACCTTGCCGTCATGCATCTGTTAAACAGACAGACATTGAACCCGAAGGGCAGCTCAACCCACAGTTGAGAAGAACATCTGACCTCGATGTCAGGCATATGTTAAACAAACAGGCATCGAACCCGAAGTTGAGAAGAACATCTGACCTCGTCGTCGGGCATCTGTTAAACAAACAGCCATCGAGCCCGAATGCCGTCTCAAACCTTAGTTGACAAGAAGATATAACCTTTCAGTCAAGCATCTGTTAAACAAACAGGTATCAAACCCCAAAGGCCGGCTCAACTTGAAGTTGAGAGGAACATCTGACCTTGCTGTTAAGCATCTGTTAAAAAAACAGGCATAAAATTTGAAGGTCGGCTCAACCTGAAGTTGAGAAGAATGTATGACGTCGCTGTCAGGCATCTGTTAAACAAGTGGGCATCGAACTCGAAGGCTGGCTCAACCGGAACTTGAGAAGAACATCTGACCTCGCTGTCAGGTGTCTGTTAAACAAACAGACATCGAACCCGAAGACCGGCTCAACACGAAGTTAAGAAAAACATCTGACCTCGCTGTAAGGCATCTGTTAACAAACAGGTATCGAACCCGAAGGGCGGCTAAACCCAAAGTTGATAAGAAAATTAGACCTCGCCGTCAGGCATCTGTTAAACAAACTGGCATCGAATTTGAAGGCCGGCCCAACACGAAGTTGAGAGGAACATTTGACCTTGCTGTCATGCATCTGTTAAACAGACAGGCATCGAACCCGAAGGGCGGCTCAACCCGTAGTTAATAAGAACATCCGACCTCGGTGTCAGTCATATGTTAAACAAACAGGCATCGAACCCGAAGGTCGGCTCAACCCGAAGTTGAGAAGAACATCTGACCTCGCTGTCAGGCATCTGTTAAACAAACATGCATTAAACCCGAAGGCCGGCTCAACACGAAGTTAAGAGGAACATTTGACCTTGCCGTCATGCATCCATTAAACGGACAGACATTGAACCCGAAGGGCGACTCAACGCGTAGTTGAGAAGAACATCTGACCTCTGTGTCAGGCATATGTTAAACAAACAGGCATCGAACCTGATCGCCGGCTCAACCCGAAGTTGAGAAGAACATCTGACCTCGCCGTCAGATATCTGTTAAACAAACAAGCATCGAAACCGAAGACCGGCTCAACACGAAGTTGAGAAGAACACGTGAGGTATCTTTTAAACAAACAGGCATCGAACCCGAAGGGTGGCTAAACCCGAAGTTGATAAATACATTAGATCTCTCCTTCAGAAATCTATTAAACAAACAGGCATCGAACCCGAAGGCCGGCTCAACCTGAAGTTGAGAGGAACATTTAACCTTGTCGTCATGCATCTGTTAAACAGACAGATATTGAACCCGAAGGAGGGCTCAACCCGTAGTTGAGAAGAACATCTGACCTCGGCGTCAGGCATATGTTAAACAAATATGTATCGAACCCGAAGGCCGGCTCAACCCGAAGTTGAGAAGAACATCTGACCTCGCCGTCAGGCATCTTGTAAAAAAACAGGCATCGAACCCTAAGACCGGCTCAACACGAAGTTGAGAAGAACATCTGACCTCGCCGTCAGGCATTTGTTAAACAAGTAGGCATCGAACCCGAAGGCCGGCTTAACTGGAAGTTGAGAAAAACATCTGACCTCGCCGTCAGGTATCTGTTAAACAAACAGGCATCGAACCCGAAGACCGGCTCAACACGAAGTTGAGAGGAACATCTGACCTCATCTTCAAGCATTTGTAAAACAAACAGGCATCGAACCCGAAGGGCGGCTCAACCCGAAGTTAAGAAAAACATCTGAACTTGCTGTCAGTCATCTATTAAACAAATACGAATCGAATTTGAAGGCTGGCTCAACCAGAAGTTGAGAAGAACATCTAACCTCGCTGTCAGGCATCAGTTAAACAAACAGGCATCGAACCCGAAGGCCAGCTCAATACGAAGTTGAGAGGAACATCTGACCTCGCTGTTAAGCATCTGTTAAAAAAACAAGCATAAAATCTGAAGGTCGGCTCAACCTGAAGTTGACAAGAACGTCTGAACTCGCCGTCAGGCATCTGTTAAACAAGTAGGCATCGAACCTGAAGGTCGGCTGAACCGTAAGTTGAGAAGAACATCTAACCTCACCGTCAGGTATCTGTTAAACAAACAGGCATCGAACGCAAATACCGGCTCAACACGAAGTTTGTAAGAACATCTGACCTCGTCGTGAGGCATCTGTTAAACAAGACGGCATCGAACCCGAAGGGCGGCTAAACCTGAAGTTGATAAGAACATTAGACCTCTCCTTTAGGCATCTATTAAACAAACATGCATCGAACCCGAAGGCCGGCTCAACACGAAGTTGAGAGGAACATTTGACCTTGCCGTCAGGCATCTATTAAACAAACAAGCATTGAACCCGAAAGCCTTCTCAACCCTTAGTTGATAAGAACATATGACCTTGTTGTCAAGCATCTGTTAAACAAACAGGCATCGAACCCATAGGCCGGCTCAACTTGAAGCTGAGAGGAACATCTGACCTCGCCATCAGGCATTTGTTCAACAAACAGACATCAAACCCGAAGGCCGGCTCAACACGAAGTTGAGAGAAACATCTGACCACGCCGTCAAGCATTTGTTAAACAAATAGGCATCGAACCCGAAGGGCGACTCAACTCGAAGTTGAGAAGAACATCTGACCTCGCTGTCAGGCATCTGTTAAACAAACACGCGTCGAACTTAAAGGTCGGCTCAACCCGAAGTTGAGAAGAACATCTGACCTTGCTGTCAGGCATTAGTTAAACAAACAGACATCGAACCTGAAGGCCGGATCAGTACGAAGTTGAGAGGAACATCTGACCTCCCTGTCAAGCATCTGTTAAAAAAACAGGCATCGAATAAGAAGGTCGGGTTAACCCGAAAATGAGAAGAACATCTGACTTCACTGTTAAGCATCTGTTAAAAAAACAGGCATAGAATCTGAAGGTCGGCTCAACTTGAAGTTGAGAAGAACGTGTGACCTCGTTGTCAGGCATCTGTTAAACAAGTAGGCATCGAACCCGAAGGCCGGCTCAACCGGAAGTTGAGAAGAACATCTAACCTCGCCGTCAGGTATCTGTTAAACAAACTGGCATCGAACCTGAAGACCGGCTCAACACGAAGTTCAGAAGAACATTTGACCTCGCCGTAAGGCATCTGTTAAACAAACAGGCATCGAACCCGAAGGGCGGCTAAACCTGAAGTTGATAAGAACATTAGACCTCGCCGTCAGGCATCTGTTAAACAAATAGGCATCAAACTAGAAGGCCGGCTCAACACGAAGTTGAGAGGAACATTTGACCTTCCCTTCATGCATCTGTTAAACAGAAAGGTATTGAACCCGAAGGGCAGCTCAACCCGTAGTTGAGAAGAACATCTGACCTTGGTTTCAGGCATATGTTAAACAAACAGGCATCGAACCCGAAGGTCGGCTCAACCCAAAGATGAGAAGAACATTTGACCTCACCGTCAGGCATTTGTTAAACAAACATGCATCAAACTCGAAGGTCATCTCAACCCTTAGTTTACAAGAACATCTAACCTTTCCGTCAAGCATGTGTTAAACAAACAGGCATCGAACCCAAAGGTCGGCTCAACTTGAAGTTGAGAGGAACATCTGACCTCGCCATCAGGCATCTGTTAAGCAAACAGTCATCAAACCCGAAGGGCGGCTCAACCCGAAGTTGAGAAGAACATCTGACCTCACCGTCAGGCATCTATTAAACAAACACGAATCGATTTTGAAGGCCGACTCAACCCGAAGTTGAGAAAAAAATCTGACCTCGCTGTCAGGCATCAGTTAAACAAACAGGCATCGAACCCGAAGGCCGGCTCAATACGAAGTTGAGAGGAACATCTGACCTCGCTGTCAAGCCTCTGTTAAAAAAACAGGCATCGAATCTGAAGGTCGGCTCAACCAAAGTTGAGAAGAACATTTGACCTTGCCGCCAGGCATATGTTAAACAAGTAGGCATCGAACCCGAAGGCCGGCTCAATCGGTAGTTGAGAAGAACATCTGACGTCGCCGTCAGGTATCTGTTAAATAAACAGGCATCGAACCCGAAGACCGGCTAAACACGAAGTTGAGAAGAACATCTGACCTCGTCGTGAGGCACCTGTTAAACAAACCGGCATCGAACCCAAAGGGTGGCTAAACCCGAAGTTGATAAGAACATTACACCTCTCCTTCAGGCATCTTTTAAACAAACAGGCATCGAACCCGAAGGTCGGCTCAACACGAAGTTGAGAGGAACATTTGACCTTGTCGTCATGCATCTGTTCAACAGAAAGGCGTTGAACCCGAAGGGCAGTCAACCCGTAGTTGAGAAGAACATATGACCTTGGTGTCAGGCATATGTTAAACAAACAGGCATCGAACCTATAGGCCGGCTCAACTTGAAGTTGAGAGGAACATCTGACCTCGCCATCAGGCATCTGTTAAACAAACAGGCATCAAACCCGAAGGCCGGCTCAACACGAAGATGAGAGAAACATCTGACCTTGCCGTGAAGCATTTGTTAAACAAATAGGCATCGAACCCGAAGAGCGGCTCAACCCGAAGTTGAGAAGAACATCTGACCTCGCCGTCAGGCATCTGTTAAACAAACACGCGTCGCACTTAAAGTTCGGCTCAACCCGAAGTTAAGAAGAACAACTGACTTTGCTGTCAGGCATCAGTTAAACAAACAAGCATCGAACCCGAATACCTGCTCAATACGAAGTTCAGACGAACATCTGACCTCGCTGTCAAGCATCTGTTAAAAAAACAGGCATCGAATCTGAAGGTCGGGTCAACCCAAAGGTAAGATGAACATCTGACCTCGCCGTTAAGCATATGTTAAACAAGTAGGCATCGAACCCGAAGGCCGACTCAACCGGAAGTTGAGAAGAACATCTGACCTCGCCGTCCGGTATCTGTTAAACAAACAGGCATCGAACCCGAAGAACGGCTCAACACAAAGTTGAGAAAAACATCTGACCTCGCCGTGAGGCATCTGTTAAACAAACAGGCATCGAATCCGAAGGGCGGCTCAACCCGAATTTGATAAGAATACCTTACCTAGCTGTCACGCATTTGTTAAACAAACAGGTATCGAACCCGAAGGCCGACTCAACCTGAATTTGAGAAGAAAATCTTACCTCGCCGTCAGTTATCTGTTAAACATACAGGCATTGAACCCGAAGGCCGGCTCAGCACGAAGTAGAGAAGTACATCTGACCTCTCCATCAGGCATCTGTTAAATAAACAGGCGTCGAACCCGGAGACTGTCTCAACACGAAGTTGAGAAGAACATCTGACCTCGCCGTCAGGCATCTGTTAAAAAAACAGGCATCGAACCCGAATACCGGATCAACACAAGGTTGAGTGGAACATCTGACCTCGCTGTCAAGCATCTGTTAAACAAACAGGCATCGAATCTGAAGGCCGACTCAACCCGAAGTTGAGAAGAACATCTTACCTCGCCGTCAGGTATCTGTTAAAATAAACAGGCATCGAAAGCGAGGGTTGGCTCAACCGGAATATGAGAAGAACATCAGACCTCACCATTAGGCATCTATTAAACAAACAGGCATCGAACCCGAATGCCGGCTAAACACGAAGTTGAAGAGAACATCTGACCTCGCCGTGAGACATCTGTTAAACAAACAGGCATCGAACCCGAAGGGCAGCTAAACTCGAAGGTGATAAGAACATTAGACCTCGCCGTTAGGCATCTGTTAAATAAACATACATCGAACCTGAAGGTCGGCTCAACACGAAGCTGAGAGGAACATTTGACCTTGTCGTCAATCATCAGTTAAAAAGACAGGCGTAGAACCCGAAGGGCGGCTCAACCCGAAGTTGAGAAGAACATCTGACCTATCCGTCAGGTATCTGTTAAACAAACAGGCATTGAACGCGAAGGTCGGCTCAACCAGAATTTGAGAAGAACTTCTGACCTCGCCATCACACATCTATTAAACAAACAGGCATCGAACCCGAATGCCGGCTAAACACGAAGTTGAGAAGAACATCTGACCTCGCCGTGATACATCTGTTAAACAAACAGGCATCGAACCCGAAGGGCGGCTAAACTCGAAGGTGATAAGAACATTAGACCTCGTCGTCAGGCATCTATTAAATAAACATACATCGAACCCGAAGGCCGGCTCAACACGAAGCTGAGAGGAACATTTGACCTTGCCGTCATGCATCTGTTAAAAAGACAGGCGTTAAACCCGACGGGCGGCTCAACCCGTAGTTGAGAAGAACATCTGACCTTGCCGCCAAGCATCTGTTAAACAAATAGGCATCGAACCCAAGGGCCGGCTCAACTTGAAGTTGAGAGGAACATCTGACCTTGCCATCAGGCATCTATTAAACAAACGGGCATCGAACCTGATGGCTGGCTCAACACAAAGTTGAGAGGAACATCTGACCTTGCCTTCAAGCATGTGTTAAAAAAACAGGCATTGAACATGAAGGGTGGCTCAACCCAAAGTTTAAAAGAACATCTGACCTCTACGTCAGGCATCTGTTAAACAAAACTGCATCGAATTTGAAGGTCGACTCAACCCGAAGTTGAGAAGAACATCTCACCTCACTGTCAGACATCAGTTAAACAAACAGGCATCGAACCTGAAGGTCGGCTCAACACGAAGTTGAGAGGAACATCTGACCTTGCTGTCAAGCATTTGTTAAAAAAACATGCATTGAATCTGAAGGCTGGCACAACCTGAATTTGAGAAGAACATCTGACCTCACCGTCAGGCATCTGTTAAACACACAGGCATCGAAGCCGAAGGCCGGCTAAACCAGAATTTGAGAAGAACATCTAACCTCACCGTCCGGTATCTGTTAAATAAACGAGCATCGAACCCGAAGACCAGCTCAACACGAAGTTGAGAGGAACATTTGACCTCGCCATGAGGCATCTGTTAAACAAACAAGCATCGAACCCGAAGGGCGGCTAAACCCGAAGTTGACAAGAACATTAGACCTCGCCGTCAGACATCTGTTAAACAAACAGGCCTCGAACCCGGAGGAACATTTGACTCAACACGAAGTTGAGAGAAACATTTGACTTCACCGTCAAGCATCTGTTAAAAAAACGGGCATCGAATTCGATGGCCGGCTCAACCCAAACTTGAGAAGAATATCTGACCTCGCCGTCAGCCATTTGTTAAACAAACAGGCATCGAACCTGAAGGTCGGCTCAACCTGAATTTAATAAGAACATCTTACCTCGCCGTTAGCTATCTGTTAAATAAACATACATTAAACCCGAAGGCCGGCTCAACACGAAGTTGAGAAGTACATCTCACCTCGCCGTCAGGCATCAGTTAAACAAACAGGCATCGAACCCGGAGGCCGGCTCAACACGAAGTTGAGAGGAACATCTAACCTCGCTGTCAAGCATCTGTTAAACAAATAAGCATCGAATCCGAAGGCCGGCTCAACCCGAAGTTGAGAAGAACATTTGACCTCGCCGTCAGGTATCTGTTAAACAAACAGGCATCGAACGCGAAGGACGGCTCAACCGGAAGTTGAGAAGAACATCTGACCTCGCCATCAGGCATCTATTAAACAAACAGGCATCGAACCCGAAGGCCGGCTAAACACGAAGTTGAGATGAACATCTGACCTCGCCGTGAGACATCTGTTAAACAAACAGGCATCGAACCCAAAGGGCGGCTAAACTAGAAGGTGATAAGAACATTAGACCTCGTCGTCATGCATCTGTTAAAAAGACAGGCGTTGAACCCGAAGGGAGGCTCAACCTGTAGTTGAGAAGAACATCTGACCTCGGTGTCAGGCATATGTTAAACAAACAGGCATCGAATCCAAAGGCCGACTCAACCCGAAGTTGAGAAGAACATCTGACCTCGTTGTCAGGACTCTGTTTAACAAACAGATATCGAACCCGAAGGCTGTCTCAACCCTTAGTTGGCAAGAACATCTGACCTCGCCGTCAAGCATCTGTTAAACTAACAGGCATCGAACCGAAAGGCCGGCTCAACTTGACGTTGAGAGGAACATCTGACTTCGCCATCAGGAATCTATTAAACAAATAGGCATCAAACCGGAAAGCCGGCTCAACACGAAGTTGAAAGGAACATCTGACCTTGGCCATCAAGCATTTGTTAAACAAATAGGCATCGAACCAGAAGGACGGCTCAACCTGAAGTTGAGAAGAACATCTCACCTCGCTGTCAGGCATCTGTTAAACAAACACGCATTGAATCCGAAGGCCGGCTCAACCCGAAGTTGAGAAGAACATCTGACCTCGCTGTCAGGCATCTGTTAAACAAACAGGCGTCAAGCGCAAAGGTCGGCTCAACCGGAAGTTGAAAAGAACAGCAGACCCCGCCGTCAGGCATCTATTAAACAAACAGGCATCGAACCCGAAGGACGGCTCAACACGAAGTTAATAAGAACATTAGACCTCGTCGTCAGGTATCTGTTAAACAAATAGGATTCGAACACGAAGTCCCGCTCAAGAATCTGTTCAACAAACAGGCATCAAATCCGAAGGTCGACTCAACACGAAAGTGAGAGGAAGATCTTACCTCGCCATCAAGCATACGGTAAACAAACAGGCATCAAACCTGAAGGTCGACTCAACCCGCAGTTGAGAAGAACATCTGACCTTGCAGACAGGCATCTGTTAAACAAACAGGCATCGAACTCGAAGGCCGGCTCAACCCGAAGTTGAGAAGAACATCTGACCTCGCCGTCATGCATCTGTTAAAAAAACAGGCATCGACCCTGAAGGACGGCTCAACACAAAGTTGATCAGAACATAGACCTCGTTGTCAGGCATCTGTTAAACAAATATGCTTCGAACACGAAGTCCCGCTCAACACGAAGTTGAGAGAAACATCTGACCTCGCTGTCAGGCATCTGTTCAACAAACAGGCATCGAATCCAAAGGCCGACTCAACCTGAAAGTGAGAGGAACATCTGAACTCGTCGTCAAGCATATGTTAAACAAACAGGCATTGAACCCGATGGCCGGCTCAACCATAAAGTTGAAAAGAACATCTGACCTTGCTGTCAAGAATCTGTTAAACAAATAGGCATCGAACCCGAAGGTCGACTGAACACGAAGTTGAGAGGAACATCTGACCTCGCAATCAGGCATCTGTTAAAGAAACAGGCGTCGAACCCGAATGTCGTCTCAACACCAAGTTGACAAGAACATTAGACCTCGCCGTCAGGTATCTGTTAAACAAACAGGCATCGAACCCGATAGGCGGCTCAACACAAAGTTGAGAGTTACATTTGACCTCGCTGTCAAGCATCTGTTAAAGAAACAGGCATCGAATCTGAAGGTCGGCTCAACCCAAAGTTGAGAAGAATATCTGACCGCGTTGTCAGGCATTTGTTAAACAAATAGGCATTGAACACGAAGGCCGGCTCAACCTGAATTTGAGAAGAACATCTTACCTCACCGTCAGGTATCTGTTAAACAAACAAGCATCAAACCCGAAGGCCTGTTCAACACGAAGTTGAGAACTACATCTGACCTTGCCGTCAGACATCTGTTAAACAAAAAGGCATCGAACCCGGAGGCCGGCTCAACAAGAAGTTTAGAAGAACATCTGACTTCGCCATCAGGCATCTGTTAAATAAACAGGCATCGAACCCGAAGTCCGGCACAACACCAAGTTGAGATGAACATTTGACCTCGCCGTTAGGAATCTGTTAAACAGACAACCGTCAAACCCTAAGGCCGGCTCAAGACGAAGTTGAGAGGAACATCTGACCTCGCCGTCAGGCATCTGTTAAACAACCAGGCATCGAACCCGAATGCCGGCTCAACACGAAGTTGAGAGGAACATCTGACCTCACTAACAAGCATCTGTTAAAAAAACAGGAATCGAATCTGAAGGTCGGCTCAACCCGAAGTTGAGAAGAACATCTAACCTCGCTTTAAGGCATCTGTTAAACAAACAGGCATCGAACCCGAAGGCCGACTCAAAACGAAGTTGAGAAAAACATCTAACCTCGCTGTGAGGCATCTGTTAAACAAACAGGCATGGAACCCGAAGGCCGTCTCAACCCGTAGTTGAGAAAAAAATCGGACCTCGCTGTCAGACATCTGTTAAACAAACAGGCATCGAACCCGAAGGCCATCTCAAAACGAAGTTGAGAGGAACATTTGACCTCGCCGTGAGGCATCTGTTAAACAAATAGACATCAAACCCGAAGGGCGGCTCAACCCGAAGTTGACAAGAACATTAGACCTCGTCGTCAGGCATCTGTTAAACAAACAGGCATTGAACCCGATGGCCGGCTCAACACAAAGCTGAGAGTTACATTTGACTTCGCTTTTAAGCTTCTGTTAAAGAAACAGGCATCGAATCCGAATGCCGGCTCAACCTATAGTTGAGAAGAATATCTGACCGCACCGTCAGACATTTGTTAAACAAACAGGCATTGAACACGAAGGCCGGCTCAACTTGAATTTGAGAAGAACATCTTACCTCACCGTCAGGTATCTGTTAAACAAACAGGCATCAAACCCAAGGCCCGTTCAACACGAAGTTGAGAAGTACATCTGACCTCGCTGTCAAGCATCTGTTAAACAAAAAGGCATCGAACCCGGAGGCCGGATTAACAAGAAGTTTAAAAGAACATCTGACCTCGCCATCAGGCATCTGTTAAATAAACAGGCATCGAACCTGAAGGCCGGCACAACACCAAGTTGAGAGGAACATCTGACCTCGCCGTTAGGAATCTGTTAAACAAACAACCATCAAACCCTAAGGCCGGCTCAAGATGAAGTTGAGAGGAACATCTAACCTCGCCGTCAGGCATCTCTTAAAAAACCAGGCATCGAACCCGAATGCCGGCTCAACACGAAGTTGAGAGGAACATCTGACCTCACTGACAAGCGTCTGTTAAATAAATAGGAATTGAATCCGAAGGCCGGCTCAACCCGAAGTTGAGAAGAACATCTAACCTCTCTTTAAGGCATCTGTTAAACAAACAGGCATCGAACCCGAAGGTCGGCTCAAAACGAAGTTGAGAAAAACATCTAACCTCGCTATGAGGCATATGTTAAACAAACAGGCATCGAACCCAAAGGCCGATCAACCCGTAGTTGAGAAACACATCAGACCTCGCTGTGAGGCATCTGTTAAACAAACAGGCATCGATCCCGAATGGCGGCTCAACCCGAAGTTGACAAGAACATTAGACCTTACCGTCAGGCATCTGTTAAACAAACAGGCATCGAACCCGATGGCCGGCTCAACACAAAGTTGAGAGTTACATTTGACCTTGCTGTCAAGCATCTGTTAAAGAAACAGGCATCGAATCTAAAGGCCGGCTCAACCCAAAGTTGAGAAGAATATCTGACCGTGCTGTCAGGCATTTGTTAAACAAATAGGCATTGAACACGAAGGTCGGCTCAACCTGAATTTGAGAAGAAAATCTTACCTCACCTTCAGGTATCCGTTAAACAAACAGGCATCAAACCCGAAGGCCTGTTCAACACGAAGTTGAGAAGTACATCTGACCTTGCCGTAAGGCATCTGTTAAAGAAAAAGGCATCAAACCCAGAGGGCGGCTCAACAAGAAGTTTAGAAGAACATCTGACCTCGCCATCAGTCATCTGTGAAATAAACAGGGATCGAACCCGAAGGCCGGAATAACACCAAGTTGAGAGGAACATCTGACCTTACTGTTAGGCATCTGTTAAACAAACAAGCATCGAACCCTAAGGCCGGCTCAACACGAAGTTGAGAGGAACATCTGACCTTACTGACAAGCATCTGTAAAACAAACAGGAATCAAATCCGAAGGCCGGCTCAACCTGAAGTTGCGAAGAACATCTGAC
The DNA here is from genome assembly GCA_963859935.3 of Lathyrus sativus. Lineage (NCBI taxonomy): Eukaryota > Viridiplantae > Streptophyta > Magnoliopsida > Fabales > Fabaceae > Lathyrus > Lathyrus sativus. The sequence continues at coordinate 36,028 of CAWUDS030000631.1, read as the reverse complement.
CTCGCTTTAAGGCATCTATTAAACAAACAGGCATCGAACCCGAAGGCCGGATCAACAGGATGTTGAGAAGAACATCTGACCTCGCCGTCAGGTATCTATTAAATAAATGGGCATCAAACCCGAAGGCCGGCTCAACACAAAGTTGAGAAGAACATATGACATCATCGTGAGGCATCTGTTAAACAAACAGGCATCGAATCCGAAGGGCGGCTAAACACGAAGTTGATAAGAACATTAGACCTCGCCGCCAAGCATCTCTTAAAAAAACCGGCATCGAACCAGATTGCCGGCTCAACACGAAGTTGAGAGGAACATTTGACCTTGCCGTCATGTATCTGTTCAACAGACATGCATTGAACCCAAAGGGCAGTTCAACCAGTAGTTGAGAAGAACATCTGACTTCGATGTCAGGCATATTTTAAACAAACAGGCATCGAACCCGAAGGCCGACTCAACCCGAAGTTGAGAATAACATCTAACCTTGGCGTCACGCATCTATTAACCAAACAGGAATCGAACCCGAAGGCAGTCTCAACCCTTAGTTGACAAGAACATCTGACCTCACCGTCAAGCATTTGTTAAACAAACACGCATCGAGCCCAAAGGCCGACTCAACTTGAAGTTGAGAAGAACATCTGACCTTGCCATCAGACAGCTGTTAAACAAACAGGCATCGGACCCGAAGGCCGGCACAACATGAAGTTGAGAGGAACATCTGACCTCGCTGTTAGGCATCTGTTAAAAAAATAAGCATCGAACCCTAAGGCCGGCTCAACACGAAGTTGAGAGGAACATCTGACCTCGCCGTCAGGCATCTGTTAAAAAACCAGGCATCGAACCCGAATGTCGTCACAACACGAAGTTGATAGGAACATCTGACCTCACTGACAAGCGTCTGTTAAACAAACAGGAATCGAATCCGAAGGCCGGCTCAACCCGAAGTTGAGAAGAACATCTAACCTCGCTTTAAGGCATCTGTTAAACAAACAGGCATCGAACCCGAAGGCCGCCTCAAAACGAAGTTGAGAAAAACATCTAACCTCGCTGTGAGGCATCTGTTAAACAGACAGGCATCGAACCCAAAGTCCATCTCAACCCGTAGTTGAGAAACACATCAGACCTTGCCGTCAGGCATCTGTTAAACAAACAGGCATCGAACCCGAAAACCGTCTCAACACGAAGTTGAGAGGAACATTTGACCTCGCCGTGAGGCATCTGTTAAACAAACAGGCATCGAACCCGAAAGGCGGCTCAACCCGAAGTTGACAAGAACATTAGACCTCACCGTCAGGAATCTGTTAAACAAACAGGCATCGAACCCGATGGCCGGCTCAACACAAAGTTGAGAGTTACATTTGAACTTGCTGTCAAGCATCTGTTAAAGAAACAGGCATCGAATCTGAAGGCTGGCTTAACCCGAAGTTTAGAAGAATATCTGACCACGCTGTCAGGCATTTGTTAAACAAATAGGCATTGAACACGAAGGTCGGCTCAACCTGAATTTGAGAAGGACATCTTACCTCACCTTCAGGTATCTGTTAAACAAACAGACATCAAACCCGAAGGCCTGTTCAACACGAAGTTGAGAAGTACATATGACCTCGCCGTCAAGCATCTGTTAAAGAAAAAGGCATCGAACCCGGAGGCCGGCTCAACAAGAAGTTTAGAAGAACATCTGACCTCGCCATCAAGCATATGTTAAATAAACAGGCATCGAACCCGAAGGCCGACATAACACCAAGTTGAGAGGAACGTCTGACCTCACTGTTAGGCATCTGTTAAACAAACAAGCATCGAACCCTAAGGTCGGCTAAACACGAAGTTGAAAGGAACATCTGACCTTACTGACAAGCATCTGTAAAACAAACAGGAATCGAATCCGAAGGCCGGCTCAACCTGAAGTTGAGAAGAACATCTGACCTCGCTTTAAGGCATCTGTTAAACAAACAGGCATCGAACTCGAAGGCCGGATCAACCGGATGTTGAGAAGAACATCTGACCTCGCCGTCAGGTATCTATTAAATAAATAGGCATCGAACCCGAAGGCCGGCTCAACACAAAGTTGAGAAGAACATCTAACATCATCGTGACGCATCTGTTAAACAAACAGGCATCGAACCCGAAGGGCGGATAAACACGAAGTTGATAAGAACATTAGACCTCGCCGTCAGGTATCTCTTAAAAAACCGGCATCGAACCAGATGGACGGCTCAACACGAAGTTGAGAGGAACATTTGACCTTGCCGTCCTGCATCTGTTCAACAGACATGCATTAAACCCAAAGGGCGGCTCAACCAGTAGTTTAGAAGAACATCTGACTTCGGTGTCAGGCATATTTTAAACAAATAGGCATCGAACCCGAAGGCCGACTCAACTCGAAGTGTAGAAGAACATCTGACCTTGGCGTCACGCATCTATTAAACAAACAGGAATCGAACCCCAAGGCAGTCTCAACCCTTAGTTGACAAGAACATCTGACCTCACCGTCAAGCATCTGTTAAACAAACACGCATCGAGCCCAAAGGCCGACTCAACTTGAAGTTGAGAAGAACATCTGACCTTGCCATCAGGCATCTGTTAAACAAACAAGCATCGGACCCGAAGGCCGGTACAACACGAAGTTGAGAGGAACATCTGACCTCGCCGTTAGGCATCTGTTAAACAAATAAGCATCGAACCCTAAGGCCGGCTCAACACGAAGTTGAGAGGAACATCTGACCTCGCTGTCAGGCATCTGTTAAAAAACCAGGCATCGAACCCGAATGCCAGCTCAACACGAAGTTGAGAGGAACATCTGACCTCACTGACAAGCAACTGTTAAACAAACAGGCATCGAATCCGAAGGTCGGCTCTACCCAAAGTTGAGAAGAACATCTGACCCTGCTTTAAGTCATCTGTTAAACAAACAGGCATCGAACCCGAAGGCCGGCTCAATCGTAAGTTGAGAAGAACATCTGACCTCGCCGTCAGGTATCTATTAAACAAACAAGCATCGAACCCGAAGGTCGGCTCAACACGACGTTGAGAATAACATCTGACATCACCGTGAGGCATCTGTTAAACAAACAGGCATCGAACTCGAAGTTGATAAGAACATTAGACCTCGTCGTCAAGCATCTATTAAACAAACAGGCATCGAACCCGAAGGCCGGCTCAACACGAAGTTGAGAGGAACATTTGACCTTGCCGTCATGCATCTGATTAACAGACAGACATTGAACCCGAAGGCGGCTCAACCAGTAGTTGAGAAGAACATCTGACCTCGGTGTCAAGCATATGTTAAACAAACAGGCATCGAACCCGAAGGCCGGCTCAACCCGAAGTTGAGAAGAACATCTGACCTTGCCGTCAGGCATCTGTTAAACAAACAGGAGACGAACCCGAAGGCGGTCTCAACCCTTAGTTGACAAGAACATCTGACATCCATGTCAAGCATCTAATAAACAAACAGGCATCGAACCCAAAGGCCGGCTTAACATGAAGTTGAGAGCAACATCTGACCTCGCCATCAGGTATCTGTTAAACAAACAGGCATCAAACTCGAAGGACGGCTCAACACGAAGTTGCGAGGAACATTTGACTTCGCTATCTAGCATCTGTGAAACAAACAGGCATCGAACCCGAAGGCCGGCTCAAAACGAAGTTGAGAGGAACATATGACCTCGCTGCCAGGCATCTATTAAACAAACACACATAGAACCCGAAGGACGGTTCAAACCGATGTTAAGAAGACAATCTGACACGCCGCCAGGCATCTGTTAAAAAAACAGGCATCAAACCCGAAGGCCGGCTCAACACGAAGTTGAGAGGAACAACTGACCTCGCTGTTAGGCATCTGTTAAACAAACATGCATCGAACTCGAAGTCCGGCTCAACCTGAAGTTGAGAAGAACATCTGACCTCACATTCAGGCATCTGTTAATCAAACAGGCATCGAACTTGAAGGTCGGCTCAACTCGAAGTCTAGAAGAACATCTGACCTCGCCGTCAGGCATCTGTTAAACAAACAGGCATCGAACGTGAAGGCCAGCTCAACACAAAATTGATAAGACCATTAGACCTCGCCATCAGGCATCTGGTAAACAAATAGGCTTCGAACACGAAGTCCCGCTCAACACGAACTTGAGAGCAACATCTGACCTCGCTGTCAGGTATATGCTAAACAAACAGGCATCCAACCCGAAGGCCGGCTCAACACGAAGTTGAGAGGAATATCTTACCGCGCCGTCAAGCATATGTTAAATAAACAAGCATCGAACCCGAAGGCCGGCTCAACCAAACATTGAGAAGAACATCTGACCATGCTGTCAAGCATCTGTTAAACAAACAGGCATCGAACCCGAAGACCGGCTCAACCCAAAGTTGAGAAGAACATTTGACCTTGCCATCAGGCATCTGTTAAACAAATAGGCATCGAACCCGAAGGGCGGCTCAACCCAAAGTTGAGAAGAACAAATGACCTCGCCGTCAGGAATTTGTTAAATAAACATGCATCAAACTCGAAGGCTTGCTCACCCCGAAGTTGAGAAGAACATCTAACCTCCCCATCAAGCATCTACTAAACAAACAGGCATCAAACCCGAAGGCCATCTCAAACTGTAGTTGAGAAAAACATCTGACCTCGCCGTCAGGCATCTGTTAAACAAATAGGCATCGAACCCGAAGGCCGGCTTAACATGAAGTTGAGAGGAACATTTGACCTCGCCGTAAGGCATCTGTTAAACAAACAGGCATCGAACCCGAAGGGCGGCTCAACCCGAAGTTGACAAGAACATTTGACCTCACCTTCAGGCATCTATTAAAGAAACAGGAATCGAACCCGATGGCCGACTCAACACGAAGTTGAGAAGAACATTTGACCTCGCCGTCAGACATTTGTTAAACAAACAGGCATCAAACCCGAAGGTCGGCTCAACCTGAATTTGAGAAGAACATCTTACCTCGCCGTCGGGTATCTGTTAAACAAACAGGCATCGAACCCGAAGGCCGGTTCAACACGAAGTTGAGAAGTACATCTGACTTCGCCGTCAGGCATCTAATAAACAAATAGGCATCGAACCCGGATGCCGGCTCAACACGAAGTTGAGAAGAACATCTGACCTCCCCATCAGGCATCTGTTAAATAAACAGGCATCGAACCCGAAGGTCGGCACAAAACGAAGTTGAGAGGAAGATCTGACCTCCCTGTCAGGCATCGAACCCGAAGGCTGGCTCAACACGAAGTTGAGAGGAACATATGACCTCGCTGTCAAGCATATGTTAAACAAACGAACATCGAACCCGAAGGCCGACTGAACCAAAAGATAAGAAGAACATCTGACCTCACTGTCAAGCATCTGTTAAACAAACAGGCATCGAACCTGAAGGCCGGCTCAACCCAAATTTAAGAAGAACATCTGACCTCGCCGTCAAGCATCTGTTAAAGAAACAGGGATCGAACCCGAAGGCCGGCTCAATCAGAAGTTTGGAAGAATATCTGACCTCTCCGTTAGGTATCTATTAAACAAACAGGCATTGAACCCGAAGGCCGGCTCAACACAAAGTTGAGAAGAACATCTGACTTTGCCGTGAGGCATCTGTTAAACACACAGGCATCGAACTGGAAGGGCGGCTAAACCCGAAGTTGATAAGAACATTAGACCTCGCCGTCAGGCATCTATTAAACAAACAGGCATCGAACCCGAAGGTCGGCTCAACACGAAGTTGAGAGGAACATTTGACCTTGCTGTCATTCATCTGTTAAACAAACACGCATCGAACCCGAAGGGCGACTCAAACCGATGTTAAGAAGACCATCTGAGGTCGCCATCAGGCATCTGTTAAACAAACACGCATCGAGCCCAAAGGCCGACTGAACTTGAAGTTGAGAAGAACATCTGACCTTGCCATCAGGCATCTGTTAAACAAACAGGCATCGGACCCGAAGGCCGGTACAACACGAAGTTGAGAGGAACATCTGACCTCGCCGTTAGGCATCTGTTAAGCAAATAAGCATCGAACCCTAAGGCCGGCTCAACACGAAGTTGAGAGGAACATCTGACCTCGCTGTCAGGCATCTGTTAAAAAACCAGGCATCGAACCCGAATGCCAGCTCAACACGAAGTTGAGAGGAACATCTGACCTCACTGACAAGCAACTGTTAAACAAACAGGCATCGAATCCGAAGGTCGGCTCTACCCAAAGTTGAGAAGAGCATCTGACCCTGCTTTAAGTCATCTGTTAAACAAACAGGCATCGAGCCCGAAGGCCGGCTCAATCGTAAGTTGAGAAGAACATCTGACCTCGCCGTCAGGTACCTATTAAACAAACAAGCATCGAACTCGAAGGTCGGCTCAACACGACGTTGAGAATAACATCTGACATCGCCGTGAGGCATCTGTTAAACAAACAGGCATCGAACTCGAAGTTGATAAGAACATTAGACCTCGCCGTCAAGCATCTATTAAGCAAACAGGCATCGAACCCGAAGGTCGGCTCAACACGAAGTTGAGAGGAACATTTGACCTTGCCGTCATGCATCTGATTAACAGACAGACATTGAACCCGAAGGCGGCTCAACCAGTAGTTGAGAAGAACATCTGACCTCGGTGTCAAGCATATTTAAACAAATAGGCATCGAACCCGAAGGCCGGCGCAACCCGAAGTTGAGAAGAACATCTGACCTTGCCGTCAGGCATCTGTTAAACAAACAGGAGACGAACCCGAAGGCGGTCTCAACCCTTAGTTGACAAGAACATCTGACCTCCATGTCAAGCATCTAATAAACAAACAGGCATTGAACCCAAAGGCTGGCTTAACATGAAGTTGTGAGGAATATCTGACCTCGCCATCAGGTATCTATTAAACAAACAGGCATCAAACTCGAAGGACGACTCAACACGAAGTTGCGAGGAACATTTGACTTCGCTATCTAGCATCTGTGAAACAAACAGGCATCGAACCCGAAGGCCGGCTCAAAACGAAGTTGAGAGGAACATCTGACCTCGCTGCCAGGCATCTGTTAAATAAACACACATAGAACCCGAAGGACGGTTCAAACCGATGTTAAGAAGACAATCTGACACGCCGCCAGGCATCTGTTAAAAAAACAGGCATCAAACCCGAAGGCCGGCTCAACACGAAGTTGAGAGGAACAACTGACCTCGCTGTTAGGCATCTGTTAAACAAACATGCATCGAACTCGAAGTCCGGCTCAACCTGAAGTTGAGAAGAACATCTGACCTCACATTCAGGCATCTGTTAATCAAACAGGCATCGAACTTGAAGGTCGGCTCAGCCCGAAGTCTAGAAGAACATCTGACCTCGCCGTCAGGCATCTATTAAGAAGCAACTGTGAGGCAAAGGGATTGTCTTGGTAAAGGTGTTTGGGAGGATCAACTAGAAACAGTCAGATTTGCGAGATTGGGAGGCGAGAATCATATTCCAAGTTGTTTGAGTCGGATGATATTTTCGAGGACGAAAATTTCTAAAGTGGGGGAGAGTTGTAACGCCCCGATTTTGATTATCGCATTTTGTGGAGCATTTTATTGGATTTGAGTAATACTTGTGTTATTCGTGGAATTAATTTGTAAATATGGTATGTTCTGATATTTTACCGTTTCGGAGAATTTTCGAGTAAAATTTAGAATGGAGGGCATTTTGGTCATTTGACAACTAATGAATGAGAAAAAGAAATATAAAGGATAGAAATAGAAAGAAAAGGAAAAAGAGTGGTAAGGGAAAGAAAAAGGAAAGAAAAAGAGAAAGAAGGAAAAGGAGGAGAAAAGAGAAGAAGAAGAAGAAGAAAAGTGTGGAAATCATCAAGAGCAGCCCAAAGCTTCGATTGAATCAAGGTAAGGGTGTGAAACTCCATCATCTCTTTAATGTATATGATTGTATGCGTATGTGTGTGGATTTTGTAGAGTTTCTACTCTTTTTCCACTTAGGTTAGAAGTTGGTGTTGTGAGTAGAATGAGGTTTTAATCGGTTAGAACTCGGATTAGACGATGTAGTTTAGTCGGGTGATGGTTGGGCTGTGCTACTGTGACTGGTTTGGATTTAATCGGTTGGTTGTGTGGAGTTTAGGCTTTGAGACAGACATGGAAGTTCTGTCTTCGCAGGCTCGCCAGGCGAATGGCAGCGAAGCTTCGCCAGGCGAAGTCCAGCGAGCTGTAGCGAAGCAAGTCAGAAGCTAATACCCTGTATTCGCTGGCAAGTTCGCCAGGCAAGGTGAGTTGGCGAAGGTTCGCCAGGCGAGTGGGTAGCGAGCCTCAGCGAGTAATTCCAGAATTACTCCCAGTGGACTTCGCTGGGGAGTTCGCCAGGCGAAGGCCAGCGAGCATTCGCTGCGTGGCTTCGCCAGGCGAAGGTTGGCGAACCTGGCAGTGTTATTTTGTTTTGCTGTTTGTTCAATGCATGATGTTTGGTCGATTCAATTATGATTAATGCCTATATGAATGATCGATGTGTGAACTATTTTGACATGTCGTGTTGTGGGTGGCCGAAAGGCGTGAATCCTAGATTGTGGAGCCGATTGTGAATCTTAATCGTTTGATAATGTTGTGCGTTTGCTCGAATTAGATAGAAATGCATTGATGGATTAATAGGTATGTAAACCTTGTGTGAAATGGTGTATAATATGAATGCATAATGAATATATGTGATGTATGTGATAAATGCAATGAGTATGTTTGTGAACATAGTATGCATTTTTGTGTTGATTGATCCCTCGGAGGATTTGCAGAACCTCGTATGATGGTTATATTAGATTCCTTGGAGAATCGGTTGCATTGTGTGATTCCTTGGAGAATCGGTTGCATTGTGTGATTCCTCGGAGAATCGGTCATAACATGTAATCCCGTGGAGGATTGGCTAGAGTATTTGATTCCGTGGAGAATCTGCTGAGTACTTGATCCCGTGGAGGATCTGCTGAATATTCGATTCCGTGGAGAATCTGATGAATATTTGATTCCGTGGAGAATCTGCTGAGTACTTGATCCCGTGGAGGATCTGCTGAATACTCGATTCCTTAGCGAATCTGTTGAAATGAGTCGGTACCGCATTTGCATCTGCATGGAGTCGTGAGTCGGTCTCTATGAGTTGCATTTATCATTATTGTCGTGGAGCATGGAAAATAAACATAATATGTGTATGTTTATGTGGGCTGATATGAATTATGATGAATGGCATGGTTGAATATTCTAAATGATATATGTATATGTGTGGCTATATGTATATGTTGACGTTTATGTGAATCGGGGTTGAAATAAACATATTGTATGCATTGCTTGATAAATGTTATAATGCAGTGTTGTTTATGTGCAATTGTAAGTGAAGAATGCATGAAAATATATTATGTATATATATGTGCATTGCTTAGTGATTCATGTTGATGATATTGAAATAATGAATGCGTGTAAGGCTCATGTATACTGGGGTGGAATGACAAGATGTCGTTCCCAGCAGAGTGATCACCGGGGTAGAATGACTATGTGTTGTTCCTGGTGGGGTATGAGTGATATACCCACAATCCCGAACGGGGAATTGGTGGAATTGATGGGCTTTACGTGAGCCATATGGCATAGATAGGATTGTTGATTAGAGTTGTGCTTACGTGTATGTACATGACTTGCATAATTTGAAATGTTGTATGAAAGTATGCTATGTGCATGACTATAATGTTTTGGATAAGTTATGACCATGTAATTGATGTATACAACGTGCTTATGTGTATGAAAATGTGGAATAATAAGAACCATGGATATGTGCATGATAACATGTTCGATAGTTAATCATGTTCGTTATATAAATATATAAATGGGGAAGCATGTGAGAAGTGATTATGTAAAGTGGTGAGAAATGTGGCATTTATGTATTTTATGAATGTTTATGCACATAATTATATGCATTGATTTTATGATAATATTTCTCACCCTTCTGCTGGAATGATGTCCTATATGACATCGTGCAGGTATCCAGAGTAGAGTTGCTTGTGGTGCGAGGTTGCCATCGGTCTAGCTGTTTAGTGATTTAATTAAGTTGGGTCGAGTCATGCTCTGGTCATGTAACACTGCGATCGCTTGGTTACATTTTATAGAAATGTGTTATGTTTTCATATTTATTGAAGCTATGAGAAATTGGCCTTAGTGCCCGATTATGGTTGAATCATGTGATCAAAACGAATATTCCTTTTATGAAAATATCTGTTTGAATTGAATCCGCTGTTTCATGCAAAGTGAAAAGAATTGTAAAACATGATCTTTTATTGTTGTGTTAATGAACATGGCAGGTGTTTTGAAATTTAAGTGTGACACCCTTGAATGAATGCATGTTAATCATACTCTGATTATTTTCATTAATTGCGGGGTTTAGAAAGGGGTGTTACATTAGTGGTATCAGAGCAGGTCGGTCCGTCCGGCCAAGTTGTGTTGATTGGTTGTTCCATTGTATGCGACATGTGTGTGAAAACACTGTCGATACATGTCCGTTGTTAACCTTGTCTGTAGAAGTGGGAATGATCGAAGTGGGGGAGGAGCTGGTGATTCTCCAGGATGCTGCAAGTGCAGAGTTGTAGCTCAGTGCGTGGTTTGAAACACTATTATAGTTTGGTAAAGACGGGTTTATACTCCACCATGATTTTCGGCTATCTATTGATAAATTGAGGAACTGATCACCCTTAATCTCTTGTTGATAGTAGTTGGGAAGTTGTGTTGGATGGAATAAACGTGTCTTGCGAGCTTAGGTGGTGTGTGTGGTGAATTGTTCAGAGTGAAGCCAAATTCTTAAGGAGTGTTCTGAGAAGTCGACGCAGGACAATGTTAGAGTGTTAAACTTTGATGAGGATTTTGAGCACTAATGAAAGTAAGGGGTTGGCAGTTTGCCGTTTTGTTATGAATGTCTGAAAGTTATCCTGACAAGATAAGTGATACAGAGCTAGGATGTGGAATAAAGTGGGGAATGACTTATTTGATGAGGACTGGTCTGATATTGAGAGCCCCATGTCATATGTGTGTTTGGATAGTCAAAGAATTAAATTGATTAAGTAGTTGAGACTCGCGTTTGGTGTGGGTGCTACGGCAACAGACTGTGAGGTCAAGTATATAAGAGTAGATGGTGACTTTTGGTAATTATCAAAAGGAATAAGATATGGGATACAAGATTGATATGGTTAGACCTTCAACAATTTCAAGAAGTTGAAGATGTATGAAATAACCTTCTAAGTGGAGGATGTTGTTTTCGTGATTTTGTAGTGACGGGAGAACCGTAATTCAGAATGACGCGAGGTTAGAAGCGTTGGGAATCATTGCAGTGCTCTATATGATGAGAAAGTAGTGACGTGGAATTAAGTTATTCGCTAATGGAATATGTTGGATGTTGTAGAGGGTGCAGTTCGTATTTCCGCCATGACTTACGAAGTGAATGTCTGTGTGACATAAGATTTTCCATACTCAGATGAGTGAGTCGGTGGTTGTGTAACCAACGATGTTTTGGTGTATTAGAAGATTATAGGGGGTCATGTGGTATATTGGGAATTTGAGTTATCAGTGTTAGAGAAGAAGCGGTGATGTACTACAGTGAAGAAAGTTTAAAGAGTTTTGGTGAAGCTGTCAACAGCTTGTGTGTTGGTTTTGCCGAGTCCGACAGAACTGTTCATTGTGTTTTGTGATGCTTTGGTGATATGATTGGGAAATATGTTTAATGCAACGTCGGCAAGTTTTGGATATGCTTTAAGGCAATTAAAAGTGCAAAGAGGTATTTTCTGACAAGTGACTTAGAGTTGGTGGTTGTTGTGTGTTTGTACCGTAGTTAGGGAGACCTCAATTGTTAGTTGAGATTTGAGATGGTTAACGATCTTGAGAGCTTAAGGTATTTATTTTGTTTGAGAAAATTGAATATGATGTAGAGGAAATGATAGAAACTTCGTTTGGAGTTGAGCCTTGCATGATGAGACTGATGATTAGTACTCTCGATGAGATTCAAAGAGGTTGAAATTCTAATTGGAGTTGATAGATTGATTGAGTTCAATGAGTTAAAGTCGACAAGCTGAATTTCGGATTTATGGGAATGATGACACGAGATGTTGCGGTAGAGTTTATGTGTTCATATTGTGTGGTTTGGATAAGAGTACTTTGGAAAGAGGGTATTGAGATAAATGGAATATCCATTCAACTACCATGAAGACGTAACTGAATTGGGAGAAGTTGTTTTGGTGGCCACAGATGGAGGGAGAAGTGGTCGCGGTCGTATAGGCGGATTAGACTTGTTGAACGTCGAAGTGTGAACATCGGGGACTGTTAGCCTGATGCAACTGTTGCGTATTTCGGAATAGTATGTGATACCGTCTAACATTGTGTCAGATAAGGTATCTGAATTCATCATTGAGATTTGGAAAAGTTTGCGGACGTTTTGGGTGCCGTACTGAAATTGAACCTTATCTAGCATCCGTAGGTGGATGGGCAGACACGGGAACTGTCTAGTACGTAGAGGACTTGTTGATAACTTGTGTGTCGGATCAAAATGAATCGGAATGAGATGTATGACTCTTTTGTGTTGATGTGTATCTGGCAAGAGTGTGGTAATCGGACATGAGATTGTGCGAGAGGCGACTGAAAAGATTGAAAGAAGCCCCCGGGAAGATGTGTTTTGGAGAGTTACGATGGTAATTGGTGTTGGTCGAGCTTGAGGTCTCGGAAGCACACTGTGTCTTATCGAATTTGTACCAGAGTGGTGCAGCGGGAGCGTGGAAAGATAGCATGTTAGATTGTTGTACCGTTGTCACCTTGGGAAAATTGCATGATGTGTTCATGAGTCTAAGCTGAGGAGTTGCATCGATCCAGATGGATGGTGTATGAGTGAGAAAGTATTTGACTGCTAAGGCATTGCTGGTTCAGAGTGGTGAACAAGAAGCAACTGTGAGGCAAAGGGATTGTCTTGGTAAAGGTGTTTGGGAGGATCAACTAGAAACAGTCAGATTTGCGAGATTGGGAGGCGAGAATCATATTCCAAGTTGTTTGAGTCGGATGATATTTTCGAGGACGAAAATTTCTAAAGTGGGGGAGAGTTGTAACGCCCCGATTTTGATTATCGCATTTTGTGGAGCATTTTATTGGATTTGAGTAATACTTGTGTTATTCGTGGAATTAATTTGTAAATATGGTATGTTCTGATATTTTACCGTTTCGGAGAATTTTCGAGTAAAATTTAGAATGGAGGGCATTTTGGTCATTTGACAACTAATGAATGAGAAAAAGAAATATAAAGGATAGAAATAGAAAGAAAAGGAAAAAGAGTGGTAAGGGAAAGAAAAAGGAAAGAAAAAGAGAAAGAAGGAAAAGGAGGAGAAAAGAGAAGAAGAAGAAGAAGAAAAGTGTGGAAATCATCAAGAGCAGCCCAAAGCTTCGATTGAATCAAGGTAAGGGTGTGAAACTCCATCATCTCTTTAATGTATATGATTGTATGTGTATGTGTGTGGATTTTGTAGAGTTTCTACTCTTTTTCCACTTAGGTTAGAAGTTGGTGTTGTGAGTAGAATGAGGTTTTAATCGGTTAGAACTCGGATTAGACGATGTAGTTTAGTCGGGTGATGGTTGGGCTGTGCTACTGTGACTGGTTTGGATTTAATCGGTTGGTTGTGTGGAGTTTAGGCTTTGAGACAGCCATGGAAGTTCTGTCTTCGCAGGCTCGCCAGGCGAATGGCAGCGAAGCTTCGCCAGGCGAAGTCCAGCGAGCTGTAGCGAAGCAAGTCAGAAGCTAATACCCTGTATTCGCTGGCAAGTTCGCCAGGCGAGGTGAGTTGGCGAAGGTTCGCCAGGCGAGTGGGTAGCGAGCCTCAGCGAGTAATTCCAGAATTACTCCCAGTGGACTTCGCTGGGGAGTTCGCCAGGCGAAGGCCAGCGAGCATTCGCTGCGTGGCTTCGCCAGGCGAAGGTTGGCGAACCTGGCAGTGTTATTTTGTTTTGCTGTTTGTTCAATGCATGATGTTTGGTCGATTCAATTATGATTAATGCCTATATGAATGATCGATGTGTGAACTATTTTGACATGTCGTGTTGTGGGTGGCCGAAAGGCGTGAATCCTAGATTGTGGAGCCGATTGTGAATCTTAATCGTTTGATAATGTTGTGCGTTTGCTCGAATTAGATAGAAATGCATTGATGGATTAATAGGTATGTAAACCTTGTGTAAAATGGTGTATAATATGAATGCATAATGAATATATGTGATGTATGTGATAAATGCAATGAGTATGTTTGTGAACATAGTATGCATTTTTGTGTTGATTGATCCCTCGGAGGATTTGCAGAACCTCGTATGATGGTTATATTAGATTCCTTGGAGAATCGGTTGCATTGTGTGATTCCTTGGAGAATCGGTTGCATTGTGTGATTCCTCGGAGAATCGGTCATAACATGTAATCCCGTGGAGGATTGGCTAGAGTATTTGATTCCGTGGAGAATCTGCTGAGTACTTGATCCCGTGGAGGATCTGCTGAATATTCGATTCCGTGGAGAATCTGATGAATATTTGATTCCGTGGAGAATCTGCTGAGTACTTGATCCCGTGGAGGATCTGCTGAATACTCGATTCCTTAGCGAATCTGTTGAAATGAGTCGGTACCGCATTTGCATCTGCATGGAGTCGTGAGTCGGTCTCTATGAGTTGCATTTATCATTATTGTCGTGGAGAATGGAAAATAAACATAATATGTGTATGTTTATGTGGGCTGATATGAATTATGATGAATGGCATGGTTGAATATGCTAAATGATATATGTATATGTGTGGCTATATGTATATGTTGACGTTTATGTGAATCGGGGTTGAAATAAACATATTGTATGCATTGCTTGATAAATGTTATAATGCAGTGTTGTTTATGTGCAATTGTAAGTGAAGAATGCATGAAAATATATTATGTATATATATGTGCATTGCTTAGTGATTCATGTTGATGATATTGAAATAATGAATGCGTGTAAGGCTCATGTATACTGGGGTGGAATGACAAGATGTCGTTCCCAGCAGAGTGATCACCGGGGTAGAATGACTATGTGTTGTTCCTGGTGGGGTATGAGTGATATACCCACAATCCCGAACGGGGAATTGGTGGAATTGATGGGCTTTACGTGAGCCATATGGCATAGATAGGATTGTTGATTAGAGTTGTGCTTACGTGTATGTACATGACTTGCATAATTGGAAATGTTGTATGAAAGTATGCTATGTGCATGACTATAATGTTTTGGATAAGTTATGACCATGTAATTGATGTATACAACGTGCTTATGTGTATGAAAATGTGGAATAATAAGAACCATGGATATGTGCATGATAACATGTTCGATAGTTAATCATGTTCGTTATATAAATATATAAATGGGGAAGCATGTGAGAAGTGATTATGTAAAGTGGTGAGAAATGTGGCATTTATGTATTTTATGAATGTTTATGCACATAATTATATGCATTGATTTTATGATAATATTTCTCACCCTTCTGCTGGAATGAT
Source organism: Lathyrus sativus (assembly GCA_963859935.3). Taxonomy (NCBI): domain Eukaryota; kingdom Viridiplantae; phylum Streptophyta; class Magnoliopsida; order Fabales; family Fabaceae; genus Lathyrus; species Lathyrus sativus. Next base: position 20,542 of record CAWUDS030000631.1, on the reverse strand, counting down.
GTCCTATATGACATCGTGCAGGTATCCAGAGTAGAGTTGCTTGTGGTGCGAGGTTGCCATCGGTCTAGCTGTTTAGTGATTTAATTAAGTTGGGTCGAGTCATGCTCTGGTCATGTAACACTGGGATCGCTTGGTTACATTTTATAGAAATGTGTTATGTTTTCATATTTATTGAAGCTATGAGAAATTGGCCTTAGTGCCCGATTATGGTTGAATCATGTGATCAAAACGAATATTCCTTTTATGAAAATATCTGTTTGAATTGAATCCGCTGTTTCATGCAAAGTGAAAAGAATTGTAAAACATGATCTTTTATTGTTGTGTTAATGAACATGGCAGGTGTTTTGAAATTTAAGTGTGACACCCTTGAATGAATGCATGTTAATCATACTCTGATTATTTTCATTAATTGCGGGGTTTAGAAAGGGGTGTTACACGAAGTCCCGCTCAACACGAACTTGAGAGCAACATCTGACCTCGCTGTCAGGCATATGCTAAACAAACAGGCATCCAACCCGAAGGCCGGCTCAACACGAAGTTGAGAGGAATATCTTACCGCGCCGTCAAGCATATGTTAAACAAACAAGCATCGAACCCGAAGGCCGGCTCAACCAAACATTGAGAAGAACATCTGACCATGCTGTCAAGCATCTGTTAAACAAACAGGCATCGAACCCGAAGACCGGCTCAACCCAAAGTTGAGAAGAACATTTGACCTCGCCATCAGGCATCTGTTAAACAAACAGGCATCGAACCCGAAGGGCGGCTCAACCCAAAGTTGAGAAGAACAAATGACCTCGCCGTCAGGAATTTGTTAAATAAACATGCATCAAACTCGAAGGCTTGCTCACCCCGAAGTTGAGAAGAACATCTAACCTCCCCATCAAGCATCTATTAAACAAACAGGCATCAAACCCGAAGGCCGTCTCAAACTGTAGTTGAGAAAAACATCTGACCTCGCCGTCAGGCATCTGTTAAACAAACAGGCATCGAACCAAAGGCCGGCTTAACATGAAGTTGAGAGGAACATTTGACCTCGCCGTAAGGCATCTGTTAAACAAACAGGCATCGAACCCGAAGGTCGGCTCAACCTGAATTTGAGAAGAACATCTTACCTCGCCGTCAGGTATCTGTTAAACAAACAGGCATCGAACCCGAAGGCCGGTTCAACACGAAGTTGAGAAGTACATCTGACTTCGCCGTCAGGCATCTAATAAACAAATAGGCATCGAACCCGGATGCCGGCTCAACAAGAAGTTGAGAAGAACATCTGACCTCCCCATCAGGCATCTGTTAAATAAACAGGCATCAAACCCGAAGGTCGGCACAAAACGAAGTTGAGAGGAAGATCTGACCTCCCTGTCAGGCATCGAACCCGAAGGCTGGCTCAACACGAAGTTGAGAGGAACATCTGACCTCGCCGTCAAGCATATGTTAAACAAACGAACATCGAACCCGAAGGCCGACTGAACCAAAAGATAAGAAGAACATCTGACCTCACTATCAAGCATCTGTTAAACAAACAGGCATCGAACCTGAAGGCCGACTCAACCCAAATTTAAGAAGAACATCTGACCTTGCCGTCAAGCATCTGTTAAAGAAACAGGGATCGAACCCGAAGGCCGGCTCAATCAGAAGTTTGGAAGAATATCTGACCTCGCCGTTAGGTATCTATTAAACAAACAGGCATTGAACCCGAAGGCCGGCTCAACACAAAGTTGAGAAGAACATCTGACTTCGCCGTGAGGCATCTGTTAAACACACAGGCATCGAACTGGAAGGGCGGCTAAACCCGAAGTTGATAAGAACATTAGACCTCGCCGTCAGGCATCTATTAAACAAACAGGCATCGAACCCGAAGGTCGGCTCAACACGAAGTTGAGAGGAACATTTGACCTTGCTGTCATTCATCTGTTAAACAAACACGCATCGAACCCGAAGGGCGGCTCAAACCGATGTTAAGAAGACCATCTGAGGTCGCCGTCAGGCATCTGTTAAACAAACAGGCATCGAACACGAAGGTCGGCTCGACACGAAGTTGAGAGGAACATTTGAACTCGCCGTAAGGCATCTGTTAAACAAACAGACATCGAACCCGAAGGCCGGCTCAACCCGAAGTTGAGAAGAACATTTGACCTCGCTGTCAGGCATCTATTAAACAAACAGGCATCGAACCCGAAGTCCGGCTCAAAACGAAGTTGATAAGAACATTAGACCTCGCTGTCAGGCATCTGTTAAACAAATAGGCTTCGAACATGAAGTCCCGCTCAACACGAAGTTGAGAGCAACATTTGACATCGTCGTCAAGCATCTGTTAAACAAACAGGCATCGAACCCGAAGGCCGGCTCAACAAGAAGTTGAGAGGAACATCTAACCTTGCCGTCAAGCATATGTTAAACAAACAAGCATCAAACCCGAAGGCCGACTCAACCAAAAGATGAGAAGAACATTTGACCTCGTTGTCAAGCATCTGTTAAACAAACAGGCATCGAACCCGAAGGTCGGATCAACCCGAAGTCTAGAAGAACATCTGACCTCGCCATCAGGTATCTGTTAAACAAACAGGCATCAATCCCGAAGGCCGGCTCAACCCGAAGTTGAGAGGAAAATTTGACCTCGCCGTCAGGCATCTGTTAAACAAACAGGCATCAAACTCGAAGGGCGGCTTAACCCGAAGTTGAGAAGAACATCTGACCTCGCCGTCAAGCATATGTTAAACAAACATGCCTCAAACCCGAAGGATGGCTCACCCCGAAGTTGAGAAGAACATCTAACCTCGCTGTGAGGCATCTGTTAAACAAACAGGCATGGAAACCGAAGGCCGTCTCAACACGTAGTTGAGAAAAATATCTGACCTCACCGTGACACATGTGTTAAACAAACAGGCATCGAACCCGAAGGTCGGCTTAACACGAAGGTGAGAGGAAACGTTGACCTCTTCGTGACGCATCAGTTAAACAAACAGGCATCGAACCCAAACGGAGGCTCAACCTAAAGTTGAGAAGAACATTTGACCTCGCCGTCAGGCATCTGTTAAACAAACAGGCATCGAACCCGAAGGCCGGCTTAACATGAAGTTGAGAGGAACATTTGACCTCGTCGTAAGGCATCTGTTAAACAAACAGGCATCGAACCCGAAGGGCGGCTCAACCCGAAGTTGACAAGAACATTTGACCTCACCTTCAGGCATCTATTAAAGAAACAGGAATCGAACCCGATGGCCGACTCAACACGAAGTTGAGAAGAACATTTGACCTCGCCGTCAGACATTTGTTAAACAAACAGGCATCGAACCCGAAGGTCGGCTCAACCTGAATTTGAGAAGAACATCTTACCTCGCCGTCAGGTATCTGTTAAACAAACAGGCATCGAACCCGAAGGCCGGTTCAACACGAAGTTGAGAAGTACATCTGACTTCGCCGTCAGGCATCTAATAAACAAATAGGCATCGAACCCGGATGCCGGCTCAACACGAAGTTGAGAAGAACATCTGACCTCCCCATCAGGCATCTGTTAAATAAACAGGCATCAAACCCGAAGGTCGGCACAAAACGAAGTTGAGAGGAAGATCTGACCTCCCTGTCAGGCATCGAACCCGAAGGCTGGCTCAACACGAAGTTGAGAGGAACATCTGACCTCGCCGTCAAGCATATGTTAAACAAACGAACATCGAACCCGAAGGCCGACTGAACCAAAAGATAAGAAGAACATCTGACCTCACTGTCAAGCATCTGTTAAACAAACAGGCATCGAACCTGAAGGCCGGCTCAACCCAAATTTAAGAAGAACATCTGACCTTGTCGTCAAACATCTGTTAAAGAAACAGGGATCGAACCCGAAGGCCGGCTCAATCAGAAGTTTGGAAGAATATCTGACCTCGCCGTTAGGTATCTATTAAACAAACAGGCATTGAACCCGAAGGCCGGCTCAACACAAAGTTGAGAAGAACATCTGACTTCGCCGTGAGGCATCTGTTAAACACACAGGCATCGAACTGGAAGGGCGGCTAAACCCGAAGTTGATAAGAACATTAGACCTCGCCGTCAGGCATCTATTAAACAAACAGGCATCGAACCCGAAGGTTGGCTCAACACGAAGTTGAGAGGAACATTTGACCTTGCTGTCATTCATCTGTTAAACAAACACGCATCGAACCCGAAGGGCGGCTCAAACCGATGTTAAGAAGACCATCTGAGGTCACCGTCAGGCATCTGTTAAACAAACAGGCATCGAACATGAAGGTCGGCTCGACACGAAGTTGAGAGGAACATTTGAGCTCACCGTAAGGCATCTGTTAAACAAACAGACATCGAACCCGAAGGCCGGCTCAACCCGAAGTTGAGAAGAACATTTGACCTTGCTGTCAGGCATCTATTAAACAAACAGGCATCGAACCCGAAGTCCGGCTCAAAACGAAGTTGATAAGAACATTAGACCTCGCTGTCAGGCATCTGTTAAACAAATAGGCTTCGAACATGAAGTCCCGCTCAACACGAAGTTGAGAGCAACATTTGACATCATCGTCAAGCATCTGTTAAACAAACAGGCATCGAACCCGAAGGCCGGCTCAACATGAAGTTGAGAGGAACATCTAACCTTGCCGTCAAGCATATGTTAAACAAACAAGCATCAAACCCGAAGGCCGACTCAACCAAAAGATGAGAAGAACATTTGACCTCGTTGTCAAGCATCTGTTAAACAAACAAGCATCGAACCCGAAGGTCGGATCAACCCGAAGTCTAGAAGAACATCTGACCTCGCCATCAGGTATCTGTTAAACAAACAGGCATCAATCCCGAAGGCCGGCTCAACCCGAAGTTGAGAGGAAAATTTGACCTCGCCGTCAGGCATCTGTTAAACAAACAGGCATCAAACTCGAAGGGCGGCTTAACCCGAAGTTGAGAAGAACATCTGACCTCGCCGTCAAGCATATGTTAAACAAACATGCCTCAAACCCGAAGGATGGCTCACCCCGAAGTTGAGAAGAACATCTAACCTCGCTGTGAGGCATCTGTTAAACAAACAGGCATGGAAACCGAAGGCCGTCTCAACACGTAGTTGAGAAAAATATCTGACCTCACCGTGACACATGTGTTAAACAAACAGGCATCGAACCCGAAGGTCGGCTTAACACGAAGGTGAGAGGAAAAGTTGACCTCTTCGTGACGCATCAGTTAAACAAACAGGCATCGAACCCAAACGGAGGCTCAACCTAAAGTTGAGAAGAACATTTGACCTTGCCGTCAGGCATTTGTTAAATAAACAGGCATCGAACCTGAAGGTCGGCTCAACACGAAGTTGAGAGGAACATTTGACCTCGTCGTGAGGCATCTGTTAAACACACAGGCATCGAACCCGAAGGGCGGTCAACCCAAAGTTGACAAGAACATTTGACCTCGTCTTCAGGCATCTGTTAAAGAAACAAGCATCGAACCCGATGGCCGACTCAACACGAAGTTGAGAGGAACATTTGACCTCGCCGTCAGACATTTGTTAAACAAACAGGCATCGAACCTGAAGGTCGGCTCAACCTGAATTTGAGAAAAACATCTTACCTCACCGTCAGGTATCTGTTAAACAAACAGGCATCGAACGTGAAGGTCGGTTCAACACGAAGTTGAGAAGAACATCTGACCTCGCCGTCAGGCATCTAATAAACAAACAGGCATCAAACCCGGAGGCCGAATCAACAAGAAGTTGAAAAGAACATCTGACCTCCCCATCAAGCATCTGTTAAATAAACAAGCATCGAACCCGAAGGTCGGCACAACACGAAGTTGAGAGGAAGATCTGACCTCTCCGTCAGGCATTTGTTAAACAAACAGGCATTGAACCCGAAGGCCGGCTCAACACGAAACTGAGAGGAACATCTGACCTTGCCGTCAAGCATATGTTAAACAAACAAGCATCGCCCCTGAAGGTCGACTCAACCAAAAGATAAGAAGAACATCTGACCTCACTGTCAAGCATCTGTTAAACAAACAAGCATTGAACCCGAAGGCCGACTCAACCAGAAGTTGAGAAGAACATCTGACCTCGCCATCAGGTATCTGTTAAACAAACATGCATCACTCCCGAAGGCCGGCTCAACACGAAGTTGAGAGGAAAATTTGACCTCCCCATCAGGCATCTGTTAAACAAACAGGCATCGAACCCGAAGGGCGGCTCAACCCGAAGCTGAGAAGAACATCTGACCTCGCCGTCAGGCATATGTTAAACAAACATGCCTCAAACCCGAAGGATGGCTCACCCCGAAGTTGAGAAGAACATCTAACCTCGCTGTGAGGCATCTGTTAAACAAACAGGCATGGAAACCGAAGGCCGTCTAACAACGTAGTTGAGAAAAATATCTGACCTCACCGCGACACATCTGTTAAACAAACAGGCATCGAACCAAAAGGTCGGCTTAACACGAAGTTCACAGGAAATGTTGACCTCGTCGTGACGCATCAGTTAAACAAACAGGTATCGAATCCAAACGGCGGCTCAACATTAAGTTGAGAAGAACATTTGACCTTGCCGTCAGGCATTTGTTAAACAAATAAGCATCGAACCCGAAGGCCGGCTCAACACGAAATTGAGAGGAACATTTGACCTCGCCGTGAGGCATCTGTTAAACACACATGCATCGAACCCGAAGGGTGGCTCAACCCAAAGTTGACAAGAACATTTGACCTCGTCTTCAGGCATCTGTTAAAAAAAAGGCATCAAACTCAATGGCGGACTCAACACGAAGTTGAGAGGAACATTTGACCTCGCCGTCAGACATTTGTTAAACAAACAGGCATCGAACCTGAAGGTCGGCTCAACCTGAATTTGAGAAGAACATCTTACCTCGCCGTCAGGTATCTGTTAAACAAACAGGCATCGAACCCGAAGGCCGGTTCAACACGAAGTTGAGAAGTACATCTGACCTCTCCGTCAGGCATCTAATAAACAAACAGGCATCAAACCCGGAGGCCGGCTCAACACGAAGTTGAGAAGAACATCTGACCTCCCCAGCAAGCATCTGTTAAATAAACAAGCATCGAACCCGAAGGTCGGCACAACACGAAGTTGAGAGGAAGATCTGACCTCTCCGTCAGGCATTTGTTAAACAAACAGGCATTGAACCCGAAGGCCGGCTCAACACGAAACTGAGAGGAACATCTGACCTTGCCGTCAAGCATATGTTAAACAAACAAGCATCGCCCCTGAAGGTCGACTCAACCAAAAGATAAGAAGAACATCTGACCTCACTGTCAAGCATCTGTTAAACAAACAAGCATTGAACCCGAAGGCCGACTCAACCAGAAGTTGAGAAGAACATCTGACCTCGCCATCAGGTATCTGTTAAACAAACATGCATCACTCCCGAAGGCCGGCTCAACACGAAGTTGAGAGGAAAATTTGACCTCCCCATCAGGCATCTGTTAAACAAACAGGCATCGAACCCGAAGGGCGGCTCAACCCGAAGCTGAGAAGAACATCTGACCTCGCCGTCAGGCATATGTTAAACAAACATGCCTCAAACCCGAAGGATGGCTCACCCCGAAGTTGAGAAGAACATCTAACCTCGCTGTGAGGCATCTGTTAAACAAACAGGCATGGAAACCGAAGGCCGTCTAACAACGTAGTTGAGAAAAATATCTGACCTCACCGCGACACATCTGTTAAACAAACAGGCATCGAACCAAAAGGTCGGCTTAACACGAAGTTCACAGGAAATGTTGACCTCGTCGTGACGCATCAGTTAAACAAACAGGTATCGAATCCAAACGGCGGCTCAACATTAAGTTGAGAAGAACATTTGACCTTGCCGTCAGGCATTTGTTAAACAAATAAGCATCGAACCCGAAGGCCGGCTCAACACGAAATTGAGAGGAACATTTGACCTCGCCGTGAGGCATCTGTTAAACACACATGCATCGAACCCGAAGGGTGGCTCAACCCAAAGTTGACAAGAACATTTGACCTCGTCTTCAGGCATCTGTTAAAAAAAAGGCATCAAACTCAATGGCGGACTCAACACGAAGTTGAGAGGAACATTTGACCTCGCCGTCAGACATTTGTTAAACAAACAGGCATCGAACCTGAAGGTCGGCTCAACCTGAATTTGAGAAGAACATCTTACCTCGCCGTCAGGTATCTGTTAAACAAACAGGCATCGAACCCGAAGGCCGGTTCAACACGAAGTTGAGAAGTACATCTGACCTCTCCGTCAGGCATCTAATAAACAAACAGGCATCAAACCCGGAGGCCGGCTCAACACGAAGTTGAGAAGAACATCTGACCTCCCCAGCAAGCATCTGTTAAATAAACAAGCATCGAACCCGAAGGTCGGCACAACACGAAGTTGAGAGGAAGATCTGACCTCTCCGTCAGGCATTTGTTAAACAAACAGGCATTGAACCCGAAGGCCGGCTCAACACGAAACTGAGAGGAACATCTGACCTTGCCGTCAAGCATATGTTAAACAAACAAGCATCACCCCCGAAGGTCGACTCAACCAAAAGATAAGAAGAACATATGACCTCACTGTCAAGCATCTGTTAAACAAACAGGCATCGAACCCGAAGGTCGGCTCAACCAGAAGTTGAGAAGAACATCTGACCTCGCCATCAGGTATCTTTTAAACAAACATGCATCACTCCCGAAGGCCGGCTCAACACGAAGTTGAGAGGAAAATTTGACCTCCCCATCAGGCATCTGTTAAACAAACAGGCATCGAACCCGAAGGGCGGCTCAACCCGAAGTTGAGAAGAACATCTGACCTCGCCGTCAGGCATATGTTAAACAAACATGCCTCAAACCCGAAGGATGGCTCACCCCGAAGTTGAGAAGAACATCTAACCTCATTGTGAGGCATCTGTTAAACAAACAGGCATGGAAACCGAAGGCCGTTTAACAACGTAGTTGAGAAAAATATCTGACCTCACCGCGACACATTTGTTAAACAAACAGGCATCGAACCAAAAGGTCGGCTTAACACGAAGTTCACAGGAAAAGTTGACCTCGTCGTGACGCATCAGTTAAACAAACAGGCATCGAATCCAAACGGCGGCTCAACCTTAAGTTGAGAAGAACATTTGACCTTGCCGTCAGGCATTTGTTAAACAAATAAGCATCGAACCCGAAGGCCGGCTCAACACGAAGTTAAGAGGAACATTTGACCTCGCCGTGAGGCATCTGTTAAACACACATGCATCGAACCCGAAGGGTGGCTCAACCCAAAGTTGACAAGAACATTTGACCTCGTCTTCAGGCATCTGTTAAAAAAAAGGCATCAAACTCGATGGTGGACTCAACACGAAGTTGAGAGGAACATTTGACCTCACTGTCAGACATTTGTTAAACAAACAGGCATCGAACCTGAAGGTCGGCTCAACCTGAATTTGAGAAGAACATCTTACCTCGCCGTCAGGTATCTGTTAAACAAACAGGCATCGAACCTGAAGGCCGGTTCAACACGAAGTTGAGAAGTACATCTGACCTCGCCGTCAGGCATCTAATAAACGAACAGGCATCAAACCCGGAGGCCGGCTCAACACGAAGTTAAGAAGAACATCTGACCTCCCCATCAGGCATCTGTTAAATAAACAAGCATCGAACCCGAAGGTCGGTACAACACGAAGTTGAGAGGAAGATCTGACCTCGCCGTCAGGCATTTGTTAAACAAGCAAGCATTGAACCCGAAGGCCGGCTCAACACGAAGTTGAGAGGAACATCTGACCTCGCTGTCAAGCATATGTTAAACAAACAAGCATCGAACCCGAAGGTCGACTCAACCAAAAGATAAGAAGAACATCTGACCTCACTGTCAAGCATCTGTTAAACAAACAGGCATCGAACCCGAAGGCCGGCTCAACCCGAAGTTGAGAATAACATCTGACCTCTCCATCAGATATCTATTAAACAAACAGGAATCGAACCCGAAGGCGGGATCAACACGTAGTTGAGAGGAAATTATGACCTCGCCATCAGGAATCTATTAAACAAACAGACATCAAACCCGAAGGCCGTCTCAACCCGTAGTTGAGAAAAACATCTGACCTCGCCGTTATGAATCTGTTAAACAAACAAGCATCGAACCCAAAGGTCGGCTTAACACGAAGATGAGATGAAAATTTGACCTCGTCATGAGGCATCGATTAAACAAATAGGCATCGAACCTGAACGGCGGCTCAACCTAAAGTTTACAAGAACATCTGACCTCGCCGTCAGGCATCTATTAAACAAACATGCATCAAACCCGAAGGCTGGCTCATCCCGAAGTTGTGAAGAACAACTAACCTCGTTATGAGGCATTTGTTAAGCAAACCGGCATCGAACACGAAGGCCGTCTCAACCCGTAGTTGAGAAAAACATCTGACCTCGCTGTCAAGCATCTGTTAAACAAACAGGCATCAAACCGGAAGGCCGACTCAACACAAGGTCGGCTCAACCTGAATTTAAGAAGAACATCTTACCTCGTCGTCAGGTATCTGTTAAACAAACAGGCATCGAACCCGAAGGTCGGTTCTACACGAAGTTGAGAAGCACATCTAACCTCTCCGTTTGGCATCTGTTAAACAAATAGGCATCGAACCCGGAGGCCGACTCAACACGAAGTTGAGAGGAACATCTGACCTCCCCATCAGGTATCTGTTAAAATAACATGCATCGAACCCAAAGGTTGGCTCATCCCGAAGTTGAGAAGAACATCTGACTTCGCCGTCAGGCATCTCTTAAACAAACAGGCATCGAACCCGAAGGCCAGCTCAACACGAAGTTGAGAAGTATATCTGACCTCGCCATCAAGGATCTGTTAAACAAACAGGCATCAAACCCGGGGGTCGGCTCAACCCGAAGTTGAGAAGAACATCTGACATTGTTGTCCGACATCTGTTAAACAAACAGGCATCGAATTTGATGGTCGGCTCAACCCAAAGTTGAGAAGAACATCTGACCTCGTCGTAAGGCATCTGTTAAACAAAAAGGCATCGAACCCGAAGGCCTGCTCAAATCGATGTTGAGAAGAACATCTGACCTCGCCGTCCGGCATCTGTTAAACAAACAGGCATCGAACCCGAAGGCCGGCTCAACACGAAGTTGAGAAGTACATCTGACCTCCCCGTCAAGGATCTGTTAAACAAACAGGCATCGAACCCGGAGGCCGGTGCAACCCGAAGTTGAGAAGAACATCTGACCTCGCTGTCCGGCATCTGTTAAAAAAACAGGCATCGAATTTGATGGTCGGCTCAACCCGAAGTTGAGAAGAACATCTGACCTCGTTATTAGGCATCAGTTCAACAAACAAGAATCGAACTCAAAGTTGAGAAAAACTTATGACCAAGCCGCCAGGCATCTGTTAAACAAACAGGCATCGAACTTGAAGGTCGGCCTAACCCAAAGTTGAGAAGAACATATGACCACACCGCCAAGCATCTGTTAAACAAACAGGCATTGAACCTAAAGGTCGGCTCAACCCAAAGTTGAGAAGAACATCTGACTTCGCCGTCAGGCATCTGTTAAACAAATAGTAATCGAACTCGAAGGCCGGCTAAACCCAAAGTTGAGAAGAACATATGACCTCATCGTTAGGCATCTGTTAAACAAACAGGCATCAAACCAGAAGTCCGGCTCAACACGAAATTGAGAAGTACATATGACCTCGCCGTCAGGGATCCGTTAAACAAATAGGCATCGAAACCGGAGGCCGGCTCATTCTGAAGTTGAGAACAACATCTGACCTCGCTGTCAGGCATATGTGAAACAAACTGGCATCGAATTTGATGGCTGGCTCAGCCCGAAGTTGAGAAGAACATCTGACCTCGTTGTCAGGCATTTGTTAAACAAACAGGAATCGAACCCGAAGTTGAGAAGAACATCTGACCTTGCCGCCAAAAATCTATTAAACAAACAGGCATCGAACCTGAAGGTCGGCTCAGCCCGAAGTTGAGAACAACATCTGACCTCGCTGTCAGGCATCTGTTAAACAAACATGCATCGAACTCGAAGGCGGGCTCAACACGAAGTTGAGAGGAACATCTAATCTCGCTGTGAGGCATTTATTAAACAAACAGACATCAAACCCGAAAGGCGGCTCAACCCGAAGTTGAGAAGAAACATCTGACCTCGTTGTTAGGCAACTGTTAAACAAACAGGCATCGAACCCGAATGGTGGCTCAACACGAAGTTCCTAGGAATATTTGACCTCGCTGTCAGGGATCTGTTAAAAAAACAGGCATCGAGCTCGATGGCCGGCTCAACCTGAAGTTGAAAAGAACATCTAACCTCGCTGTCAGGCATCTGTTAAACAAACAGGCATCGAATTTGATGACATGCTCAACTTAAAGTTGAGAAGAACATCTTACCTTGCCGTCAGGCATCTGTTAAACAAACAGGCATCGAACCCGAAGGCCGGCTCAACACGAAGTTGAGAAGTACATCTGACCTCCCCGTCAGGGATCTGATAAACAAACAGGCATCGAACCCGGAGGCCGGCTCAACCCGAAGTTGAGAAAAAAATCTGACCTCGCTGTCAGGCATCTGTGAAACAAACAGGCATCGAATTTGATGGCCGGCACAATCCGAAGTTGTGAATAACATTTAACCTCGTTGTCAGGCATCAGTTAAACAAACAGGAATCAAACCCGAAGTTGAGACGATAATCTAACCTTGCCTCCAAGAATCTGTTAAACAAACAGGTATCGAACCTAAAGGTCGGCTCAACCCGAAGTTGAGAAGCACATCTGACCTCGTTGTCATGTATCAGTTAAACAAATGGGAATCGCACCCAAAGTTGAGAAGAACATCTGACCTCGTTGTCAGGTATCAGTTAAACAAACGGGAATCGAACCCAAAGTTGAGAAGAACATTTGACCTCGCCACCAAGCATCTGTTAAATAAACAGGCATCGAACCTGAAGGTCCGCACAACCCGAAGTTGAGAAGAACATCTGACCTCGCCGTCAGGAAACTCTTAAACAAACAGGCATCGAACCCGAACGCCGGCTCAACCCGAAGTTGAGAAGAACATCTAACCTCACCGTCAGGCATCTGTTAAACAAACAGGCTTCGAACCCGAAGGCCGGCTTAACACGAAGTTCATAAGTACATCTGACCTTGTCGTTAGGCATCTATTAAACAAACAGGCATCGAACCCTGAAGCTGGCACAACACGAAGTTGAGAGGAACATCTGACCTCGCCGTCCGGCATCTTTTAAACAAATAGGCATCGAACCTGAAGGCCGGCTTAACACAAAGTTCATAAGAATATCTGACCTCTCCGTCAAGGATCTGTTAAAAAACTAGGCATCAAACCCGAAGGCCAGCTCAACCCGAAGTTGAGAAGAACATCTGACCTTGCTCTCAGGCATCTGTTAAACAAACAGGCATCGAATTTGATGGTCGGCTCAACCTGAGGTTGAGAAGGACATCAAACCTTGTTGTCATGCATCAGTTAAACAAACAGGAATCGAACTTGAATGCCAGCTCAATCCGAAGTTGAGAAGAACATCTGATCTCGCCGCCAGGCATCTGTTAAACAAACAAGCATCGAACCCGAAGGCCGGCTCAACCTGAAGTTGAGAAGAACATCTAACATCATCGTCAGGCATCTATTAAACACATAGGCGTGGAACCCGAAGAACATCCCGAAGTTGAGAAGAACATCTGACCTCGATGTCTGTTATCTATTCAATAAAAAGGCATTGAACCCGAAGTCCGGCTCAACACGAAGTTGAGAAGTACATATAAACTCGCTGTCAGGCATCTGATAAACAAACACGCATCGAACCCGGAGGCCGGCTCAACACAAAGTTAAGAAGTACATCTGACATCGCCGTCAGGGATCTGTTAAACAAACAGGCATTGAACCCAGAGGCCGGTTCAACCCGAAGTTGAGAAGAATATCTGACCTCGCTGTCATGCATCGAACCTGAAGGTCAGCTCAACCCGAAGTTGAGAAGAACATCTGACCTCGCTGTCAGGCATTTTTTAAACAAACAGGCGTCGAACCCGTAGGCCGGCTCAACCCGAAGTTGAGAAGAACATTTGACCGCACCGTCTGGCAACTGTTAAACAAACAGGCTTCGAACCCGAAGGCCGGCTTAACGTGAAGTTGAGAAGTACATCTGACCTCGCCGTCAGGCATTTATTAAATAAACAGGCATCGAACCCTGAGGCTCGCACAACACGAAGTTGAGAGGAACATTTAACCTCGCCGTCAGGCATCTGTTAAATGAAATGGCATCGAATCCGATGGTCGGCTCAACACGAAGCTCAAAAGAATATCTGACCTCGCCTTCAGGGATCTGTTAAACAAACATGCATCGAACCCAAAGGCCGGCTCAACCCGAAGTTGAGAAGAACATCTGACCTCGCTGTCAGGCATCTGTTAAACAAACAGACATCAAATTTGATAGTCGGCTCAACCCGAGGTTGAGAAGAACATCTGACTTTGCTGTTAGGCATCAATTACACAAACGGGAATCGAACCCGAAGGCCGGCTCAAGCCGAAGTTGAGAAGAACATCTGACCTCGCCGCCAAAAATCTGTTAAATAAACAAGCATTGAACCCAAAGGCCGACTCAACCTGAAGTTGAGAAGAACATCTGACCTCGTCGTTAGGCATCTGCTAAACAAACAGGCGTGGAACCCGAAGGCAGGCTCAACCTGAAGTTGAGAAGAACATCTGACATCATCATCAGGCATCTGCTAAACAAACAGGCGTGGAATCCGAAGGCCAGCTCAACCCGAAGTTAAGAAGAACATATGACCTCGATGTCAGGCATCTGTTAAACAAACAGGCATCGAACCCAAAGGCCGGCTCAACACGAAGTTTAGAAGAACATCTGACCTCGCTGTCAGGCATCTATTAAACAAATAGGCATTGATCCCGAAGACCAGCTCAACACGAAGTCGAGAAGAACATTTGACCTTGATGTCAGGATCCTGTTAAACAAACAGGCATCGAACCTGATGGATGGCTCAACACGAAGTTGAGAGGGACATCTGACATCGCTGCCAGGCATCTGTTAAACAAACAGGCATCAAACCCGAAGGTCGGCTCAACATGAAGTTGAGAGGAATATTTGACTTCACTGTCAAGCATCTATTAAACAAATAGGCATCAAATCCGAAGGCTGGCCAACCCAAAGTTGAGAATAACATCTGACCTCACCGTCAGGCATCTGTTAAACAAAGAGGCATCGAACCCGAAGGGCGTCTCAACCCTTAGTAAAGAAGAAAATCTGATCTCGCCGTCAAACATCTATTAAACAAACAGGCATCGAACCCGAAGGTCGACTCAACTTGAAGTTGAGAGGAACATCTGACCCCCCCATCAGGCCTTACTTAAACAAACAGGCATCGAACCCGAAGGGCGGGTCAACACGAAGCTGAGTGGAACATATGACCTCGTCGTGAGGTATCTGTTAAACAAACCGGCATCGAACCCGAAGGGTGGCTCAACCCGAAGATGATAAGAACATTAGACCTCGCCATCAGGCATCTGTTAAACAAACACGCATCGAACCCGAAGGTCGGCTCAACATGAAATTGAGAGGAACAACTGACTTCACTGTCAATCATCTGTTAAACAAACAGGTATCAAATCCGAAGGCCGGCACAACCCGAAGTTGAGAAGAACATTTGACCTTATCGTCAGGCATCGGTTAAATAAACAGGCATCGAACTTGAAGGTCGGCTCAACCCGAAGTTGAGAAGAACATCTGACCTCGCCGTCAGGCAACTGTTAAACAAACAGGCATCGAACCCGAATGTCGGCTCAACCCGAAGTTGAGAAGAACATCTGACCTCGCCATCAGGCATCTGTTAAACAAACAGGCTTCGAACCCGAAGGTCGGCTTAACAAAAAGTTCAGAAGTACATCTGACCTTGTCGTTAGGCATCTGTTAAACAAACAGACAGCGAACCCTGAAGCTGGCACAACACGAAGTTGAGAGGAACATCTGACCTCGCCGTCAGGCATCTGTTAAACAAACAGGCATCAAACCCGAAGGCCGGCTCACAACGAAGTTCATAAGAATATCTGACCTCGCCGTCAAGGATCTGTTTAAAAAACTAGGCATCAAACCCGAAGGCCGGCTCAAGCCGAAGTTGAGAAGAACATCTGACCTTGGTCTCAGGCATCTCTTAAACAAACAGGCATAGAATTTGATGGTCGGCTCAACCCGAGGTTGAAAAGGACTTCAGACCTTGCTGTCATGCATCAGTTAAACAAACAGGAATCGAACCCGAAGGCCAGCTCAATCTGAAGTTGAGAAGAACATCTGACCTTGCCGCCAGGCATCTGTTCAACAAACAAGCATCGAACCCGAAGGCCGGCTCAACCTGAAGTTGAGAAGAACATCTGACCTCGTCGTCAGACATCTGTTAAACAAACAGGCGTGGAACCCGAAGGCCGGCTCAACCTGAAGTTGAGAAGAACATCTGACATCGTCGTCAAGCATCTATTAAACACATAGGCGTGGAACCCGAAGGCCGGCTCATCCCGAAGTTGAGAAGAACATCTGACCTCGATGTCAGTTATATATTAATTAAAACGGCATTGAACCCGAAGTTCGGCTCAACACGAAGTTGAGAAGTACATATGAACTCGGTGTCAGGCATCAAACCCGGTGGTCGGCTCAACACAAAGTTGAGAAGTACATCTGACATCGCTGTTAGGGATCTGTTAAACAAACAGGCATCGAACCCAGATGCCAGCTCAACCCGAAGTTGAGAAGAAGACCTGATCTCGCTTTCAGGCATCGAACCTGAAGGTTGGCTCAACCCGAAGTTGAGAAGCACATCTGACCTCGCTGTCAGGCATTTGTTAAACAAACAGGCATCGAACCCGAAGGTCGGCTGAACCCGAAGTTGAGAAGAACATTAGACCGCGCCGTCAGGCAACTGTAAAAGAAACAGGCTTCGAACCCGAAGGTCGGCTTAACGCGAAGTTGAGAAGTACATCTGACCTCGCCATCAGGCATCGAACCCTGAGGCTGGCAGAACACGAAGTCGAGAGGAACAACTATCCTCGCCGTCAAGCATCTGTTAAACAAAATGGCATCGAACCCGAAGGCCGGCTCAACATGAAGTTCATAAGAATATTTGACCTCGCCTTCAGGGATCTGTTAAACAAACATGCATCGAACTCGAATGCCGGCTCAACCCGAAGTTGAGAAGAACATCTGACCTCGCTGTCAGGCATCTGTTAAATAAATAGGCATCGCATTTAATAGTTGGCTCAACCCGAGGTTGAGAAGAACATCTGACCTTGATGTTAGGCATCAATTAAACAAACAGGAATCGAACCCGAAAGCCGGCTCAACCCGAAGTCGATAAGAACATCTGTCCTCGCCGCTAGACATCTGTTAAATAAACAAGCATTGAACCCAAAGGCCGGCTCAACCTGAAGTTGAGAAGAACATCTGACCTCGTCGTCAGGCATCTGCTAAACAAACAGGCGTGGAACCCGAAGGCAGGCTCAACCTGAAGTTGAGAAGAACATCTGACCTCATCGTCAGGAATCTGTTAAACAAACAGGCGTGGAATCCGAAGGCCGGCTCAACCCGAAGTTGAGAAGAACATATGACCTCGATGTCAGGCATTTGTTAAACAAACAGGCATTGAACCTGAAGGTTGGCTCAACATGTAGTTGAGAGGAACATTTGACATCGCTGTCAGGCATCTATTAAACAAACAGACATCGAACCCGAAGGTCGGCTCAACATGAAGTTGAGAGGAATATTTGACTTCACTGTCAAGCATCTATTAAACAAACAGGCATCAAATCCAAAGGCTGGCTCAACCCGAAGTTGATAAGAACATCTGACCTCACCGTCAGGCATCTGTTAAACAAAGAGGCATCGAATCCGAAGGCCGTCTCAACCCTTAGTAGAGAAGAAAATATGACCTCGCCATCAAACATCTATTAAAAAAACAGGCATCGAACCCGAAGGTCGGCTCAACTTGAAGTTGAGAGGAACATCTGACCTCCCCATCGAGCATTAGTTAAACAAACAGGCATCGAACCTAAAGGGCGGGTCAACACGACATTGAGAGGAACATATGACCTCGCCGTGAGGCATCTGTTAAACAAACAGGCATCGAACCCGAAGGGGGCTCAACCCGAAGTTGATAAGAACATTAGACCTCACCATCAGGCATCTGTTAAACAAACACGCATCAAACCCGAATGTCGGCTCAAGATGAAGTTGAGAGGAACAACTGACTTCACTGTCAAGCATCTATTAAACAAACAGGTATCAAATCCGAAGGCCGGCACAACCCGAAGTTGAGAAGAACATTTGACCTTATCGTCAGGCATCGGTTAAACAAATAAGGCCGGCTCAACCGGAAGTGGAGAAGCACATCTGACCTCGTCGTCAAGCATCTGTTAAACAAACAGGCATCGAACCCTGAGGCTGGCTCAACACAAAGGTGAGAGGAACATTTGACCTCTCCGTCAGGCATCTGTTAAACAAACAGGCATCGAACCCGAAGGCCGTGTCAACACGAAGTTCATCAAAATATCTGACCTCGCCGTCAGGGATCTGTTAAACAAACAGGCATCGAACCCGAAGGCCGGCTCAACCCGATGTTGAGAAGAACATCTGACCTCGATGTCAGGCATCTGTTAAACAAACAGGCATCGAATTTGATGGTCGGCTCAACCCGAGGTTGAGAAGAACATCTGACTATACTGTTAGGCATCAGTTAAAGAAACAGGAATCAAACCCGAAGTTGACAAGAATCTGTTAAACAAACAACCATTGAACCTAAAGGTTGGCTCAACTTGAAGTTGAGAAGAACATGTGACCTCATCGTCAGGCATCTGTTAAACAAACAGGCGTGGAATCCGAAGGCCGGCTCAACACGAAGGTGAGAGGAACATCTGACCTCGCTGTCAGGCATCTGTTAAACAAACAGGCATTGAACCCGAAGGTTGGATCAACATGATGTTGAGAGGAACATTTTACTTCACTGTCAAGCATCTGTTAAACAAACAGGAATTAAATCCGAAGGCCGGCTCAACCCAAAGTTGAGAAGAACATTTGACCTCACCGTCAGGCATCTATTTAAAAAAACAAGCATCGAACCCGAAGTCCGGCTCAACCGGAAGTTGATAAGCACATCTGACCTTGCCGTCAGGCATCTGTTAAACAAAGAGGCGTCGAACCCAAAGGCCGTCTCAACCCTTAGTAGAGAAGAAAATCTGACCTCGCCGTCAAACATCTGTTAAACAAACAGGCATCGAACCCAAAGGCCAGCTCAACTTAAAGTTGAGAGGAACTTCTGACCTCCCCATCAGGCATTAGTTAAACAAACAGGCATCGAACCCGAAGGGTGGCTCAACACGAATTTGAGAGGAACATATGACCTCGCTGTGAGGCATCTGTTTAACAAACAGGCATCGAACCCGAAGGGTGGCTCAATCCGAAGTTGATAAGAACATTAGACCTTGCCGTGTGGCATCTATTAAACAAACAGTCATCGAACCCGAAGGCCTGCTCAACATGAAGTTGAGAGGAACATTTTACTTCACTGTCAAGCATCTGTTAAACAAACAGGCATCAAATCTGAAGGCCGACTCAACCCGAAGTTGAGAAGAACATCTGTTCTCAGTGTCAGGCATCTGTTAAACAAAAAAAGTCGGCTCAACCAGAAGTTGAGAAGCACATCTTACCTTGCCGTCAGGCATCTGTTAAACAAACAGGCTTCGAACCCGAAGGCTGGCTCAACCCTATGTTGAGAAGAACATTTGACCTTGCTGTTAGGCATCAGTTAAACAAACAAGAATCGAACTCGAAGGCTGGCTTAACCCGAAGTTGAGATGAACATCTGACCTCGCCGCCAGGCATCTGTTAAACAAACAAGCATTGAACCTAAAGGCCGGCTCAACCTGATGTTGAAAAGAACATATGACCTCGTCGTCAGGCATATGTTAAACAAACAGGCGTGGAACCCGAAGGCCGGCTCAACCTGAAGTTGAGAAGAACATCTGACCTTATCGTCAGTCATCTGTTAAACAAACACGCATGGAATCTGAAGACCGACTCAACTCGAAGTTGAGAAGAACATCTGACCTCGATGTCAGTTATCTGTTAAAAAAAAGGCATCGAACCCGAAGGCCGGCTCAACACGAAGTTGAGAAGTACATCTGACCTCGCTGTCAGGCATCTGTTAAACAAACAGGCATCGAACCCCAAGGCCGGCTCAACTTGAAGTTGAGAGGAACATCAGACCTCCCCATCAGGCATTAGTTAAATAAACAGGCATCGAACCCGAAGGGCGGCTCAACACGAAGTTGAGAGGAACATATGACCTCGCTGTGAGGCATCTGTTATACAAACAGGCATCGAACCCGAAGGGTGGCTCAACCCGAAGTTGATAAGAACATTAGACCTTGTCGTCAGGCATCTGTTAAACAAACAGGCATCGAACCCGAAGGTCGGTTCAACATGAAATTGAGAGGAACATTTGACTGCACTGTCAAGCATCTGTTAAACAAACAGGCATCAAATCCGAAGGCCGGCTCAACCCGAAGTTCAGAAGAACATCTGGCCTCACC